>JAJEJH010000990.1:0-56832 GCA_026122585.1 Anacardium occidentale | reverse complement strand
ACGTAGGACAATACGGCTATGAGGTAAAAATATTGAACAGGATGTGTAGTATACCCTAATGATCAATTGCCAACGAAAGCCAAGAAGTTTCTTAACAATATATGAGTTCTGGATTAATTAGGTTTATGTTTATGTGGTTTTAAATGTGTGTGAGTGTGTTTAAGCTTGAGTTAGTTCTCTTTGGTTTGCATTAATAAGGTTGTAGAACGATGTTTTCATATTCGGATTGGATAATGATGTGGTGAAAGGATCAATTCAGGTCAATCAACAATTGGACCAGTTAACGTTGGGTTTCTGTATCAAAAAAATATTGAGCATGTTCCAATTCGGGTTTGAAAACCATGGTGTAGAGTATTGTGTGTGGTACTTCTGCGCTTGCAAAACAGAACTGTGTACTAGGAAAAGTGTTTGTATTAAGTTTGATCGCGTTTTGTACGATTGAGTGTGGTGTTTACATATATATTCGCATAGCCTTTCAGCTTTCTTCCGTCTAAATGATTGGAACTGGACGAAAATGCAGACCTAAATCTATTAAATATTATATGAACAACGATTATAAAAACTGGCTGCGCAGAATTTGCCTGTCACCCAAGTGTCACCCAAGTAATTACCATTTTCTCTCATATTATCCCATTAATTATGTAGTCTCTCAATTAATTTGTTGAACAATGGTAGTTTTACATTTATTTATTTTTTATTCAATTAGCAAAGGGAATATCATTGCAGCGGGGTTTAAATAAAATTTCTGTATTTCTACAAATTATTGAACCTACAATAAGCTCACCAGCCACAAATAAAATTTCTGTGCAAAGTCAACAGGATTACGTTTCCTAGATTCAACAGCTACAAGCTCACCAGCTCTGTTGACTTTGTCCCGACACCTGACCATAATTTGGAGATTTATCAACAGCAAAGAACACATCTCCATCAACCACATATGCGCAATCATTGTTGATAATCTGTGTTATGATATCCTTTATCTGCTCCATATGATCAGACACTCGCGGCTGATGGGTAGGAGGGAGGCACTCTAGATATCCATGTCCACAAGATATTTTTGTAGAGGATTTTCTCCAAGCTCATTTACCCGACGAATTGTCCCGTCATCTACATCTGTGAAGTTCCAAACATGGCCTAAATGTTGTTGGTATTTGTAGAGAATGTCGAAGGAGACAGCGGCACGAGCGTGGCCGAGGTCGTAGGCCGTGACTCCCCATCCGTACATGAGGACCTTTCCAGGGATTTTCGGCACGAAGACCTCCTTCTGCTGCGTCATGGAATTGTACACTTTCAGCTCCATGTTGAAACGACGCCGCTTTCTCCCTCTTCCTTATCTCTGTCCTGAAAATGTCTAGATTTGGAGAAACCCTAAACCTAATAAACTTCGGATTTCTCTTGTAGAGTGTAGTTCTACATTTTGCTTCCAGTTGAAATAAAATTTGGGAATATGGGAATTAAAAAGAGTAATGGTTCAATTTTAAAATGTTAAGCATAACTTCAATTTTTTATGTATGATAAAATCATTGAATCTTATTATATATAGTCATCTAAATCAACAATATTTTGTGTATTGACAAGACAAACAGTAAATTCAAAAGAAAAATAAGACTCACAACTCAAGATTTATCTGAATATACCTCTAACTTGGTTTTAAAGAAGAAACAATAGTTTTTATGCCAGAATATAAGCGGAAAAAATAAAACACTTGTACACAATTGTCAATGATACGCCTGAACCATCTGATTAACCTCACGTCAATGTTGTGACAACTGCTCCTTTGATCACCAGACTTCTCTACTCACAGCAAACCAAAGAATAAAGAGGAAACATAACCCTAATCCCCTTTTGCTTCAAAATTTTAGCTAATAACCCAAAACACACTGTGTAATTTTTACTTCAAAATGCAGATCTTTATTCCAAAACATACCGCATCATTTATATACAATTGGTTTTCACATCTTCGCTCAAATCAAAGATGCAATATTTGATTTGCATAAGAGAACCAACAATTTTAATTATCACAACAAACCAATACAACCTTGCAACAAAAATCTTCCCTTAATGCAAGCTATTGAATTCCAAAATAGGTAAAATAATCCTAGAGGGAGGCGGATAGGATTTTTAAAACTTTTCCTAACTTAAAAACATTTTCACTTTCAATCCAATTAACATACAAATAAACAATAAATTTATCAAGTCATTCAATCAAGCATATACTCAAACAATATAAAGTATGTAAACAACTTAAAGATAGAGAAGGAAGTTTTCCGTTGATTTTTATAGTGGTTCAAAGCTTCTTTACAAGTCTTCTACATCCACTCCTTCAAGTAACCCCGTTTAAAGTTTTTCTTCATCATCTTCAATATACCTAGAAGATATAATAATTTTGATGTAAGAGATTTCACCCTCCATACTACTTCTGACAAAAATGATTGCGCGATTTTCAATAATTTCACGGGATTTTGCTTAGTTACTAGTTTCATAGGATTGCGTCCTAAGTAGTTGAAAAACAAATACAAGAAAGAAAATGTGTCTTAAAGGTTGATACAAATATGAAGTATAAGTATTTCTCTCAAATGAATATGAATGAAAATTAGTGAGAGAAAGTGAAGAAAAATTAGAGAATGAAAAAGTAGAAGTGTAAGGCTTGAATCTCTCTAACCCTTCTTCCTTCAAATTAGTTGGTTTATATAGGATTTAGAGAAAATGGTCGTTGTTGCTAATTTAAGAGCTATTGGAATAAATATGAGCAGACACATGGTCATGATCTTGATAATGAATGCAGTCTAACGGTCGAATTCTCTATATTACAACAACCCAGTACGGGCATATGCTCTACATACATAGTTGTGTATCTTCATATCTTCGATGCTTTACACTTCTAAAAGGCTACACGGTCTTACGCACGATACCCCTCATGATCACTACACGATCAATAATTTTTCTTTGCATGGGTATATGAACTTTTTTGCATGGGTATGCGTCCAATGTTGATTGTATGATACCTACACGAGAGGCCTTGGCAATGAGTATTTTATTTCTGTGATGCATGATCATGCATTTGAAAGTTACATGGTCATGTGTCCTTATATCTTGTTATACAAATGTTTGCACGACCAATCGATTCTTGTATTCTCTTTATATGACATACATAGTTGTAGACATATACGATCGTATGCTTGGTCAAATTTGCAAAACATTAACGTTTTGTCCTCTTTGTCATGGATCAGTACATACAAGGACAACTTAGATATTTTAATAAAGTTTTTCACCAAATCAAAACTTACAGGGGTCTAACAATTTTCTCCTTCTTGATTGATAACAAAACTTATATTAAAATGCAATTTATGCACATAATATAACATCATAAAAAAAAATTTATAAACAAAATTCAATACAAAACAAATTTCAACATATTCATTTTAACATACCTATATACTCTCCTCTGTTTTATTATAAACAAAAGAAGTATATTAAAAAATTTTCTTTTAGCAGAAAGAAAATTTTCAACCCCTTGTTTAAATAGTTTATCATTTTAAGCATACCATGAAAATTCTTCCATTTTAAAAAACATTTTTACAAATTTTCTCCCTCTTTCAAACATAATTTTAACTCCCTCTATCTCAAATAAAAAAAAAAATGAAACTCCCCCTAATTTAAATATTTCCAAAGTGCAAACAAAGAGCATTCAATAATAATATCTTCTCCTAATTTATAGGGATAAATGCAATTAAATCAATATTTTTATGCACAAAGTATGATTTTTAAAACTATTTCGGGGAAATGTTTGTAGAAAAAACTTTTCTAAATGAAAATTTTGGAAAATTCTGTAGAATATATCAAGCATGGTCGTGTATATTATATGTATGGTTGTTTATGTCTGATTATAAAATATGCACGATCATGTAACATTTAAACACAATGTTATGATTGGGAAAATTGCAAGCACGATCATGTATTGCAAATACATGATCATGTATATTCTTAAAATCCAAAAAACTGTAAAAAAAGGGTAGTTTAAAATGCAAGGGAACTTTTGATATCAACTTCAAAGCATCCAAAAATAATTGAAATTCATTCTAAAGCATTCATATCAATTTAAAATATTGTTCAAACATGACTAACACCATTGGCACGTGTTAAACATATTTGAAACCATTTTAATTCAATTTTGGGGAATTGGGAAAATATAAAAGCATTTTATGGACAAAGTTGATTAAAACAATACAATTACATCATATTTGCACAATTTGATCATGAGGGACCAACAATATATGAATTCATATCATTTGATACCAAAACAATCAAATTTAAATCCTTTTGACATGAATTCCAACCAATTATATGTTGTAACATAAACATACATACATATAACTTACTTGCATCAATTATAATCTAATCATTCAATCATAGCAAATACTAATATACTCAAATTGAATTCATCAATTCTATTACGTACTTTTATGCCTAAGTGATTTGAAGTTCCATTATTTTCAATCAAATTTTTATTTTATAATGAAGTACACAAATTATATGTATATTATCTCTATACTATATCAACAACTCAACCAAACCAAACCTTCTGTAGACTTTGACCCAGAAACTATTTTTTTGCTTGCCTTATTTACTGTAGGAAAAAAATTGAAACCTTTCAATGGTTCCTTCTAACCTAGTATTAGGAAAATATATTTTAACATTGAATGATTAGAATGAAAAAAACCTTCCAACAACTAATTACAAATAAATAAATATATTGACACAAGCAGATGTTGTTTAAATTAAAGATTATTGGTTTGTTTCATCCCTTAACATGCCACATGTACCGGAATAAAACTTTACAGAAAATCCAACAGTTGTTTGTTAATAAACATGAATTTTTAGTCCTCCTATTTATAGATGAATTAAAAATGATTGCATTTCTATGTTAGTTGAGCTTACTTCATGCACATGCTTACTCCAAATACTTGGCTGATAATTTGTTAATTGACGTGCAACCAAGTTATGTTTCACTTATTCAAGAAAAAGCCAATGATTTCGGTCAAATCCTATGAATTGATTTAAAGATTCAACTTCATTAATTCTATTATATTTTATGCCTACACAGAATATTAGAGGAATTGATTTGATTGATAAACTTAGATGTCAAAACTCAAACAAAGAAAGAATGAAACTGTAATAGCTCAACAGTAGAACTGTCCATTTAGGCGCTTTGAGATCAAGGGTAAAAGAGAGATTCTTGATCGAAAATGGTTTTGAGAGGGTTGAAGGGTAGAAAAGTCATTTATAAACTATATGTGACTTATACATGGGTATTCTTGGGATAATATTCCATGTATGGCACGAAAAGAGGAAATTGAGATTTCTATAAGACACGCAACTACGCACATGGTCATGCATCACATGTTTTAGCCATATATACTCGTTTTATTTTCAATCGTGTAGTTCCTAACTTTTACCATTTTCTTCTCCTTCTTCTTTCCGTATTTCAGTGAACCCTAGGGCAGTTGAGAAAGACCAAGGAGCAGCTCAACTTTAGATTAGAGATCCAGAGATTCATAGAGAGAGAGATCCAAAAGCCATGGTTAGAGGTAAATGTGTCCTTACCTCTTTCATCTTGTTTTAAAGCGTGTTTCTTCTTTTGGTTGAGTTTTGAAATTATTACTTGCTTCTTGGATGCTTGCTTGAGTTATGAAACATGTGGATGATGATTTATTAGCTATTTGAGTGGCTGATTCCATGATTATATATTTATTTCTTTGTATACATGTGTTTTATGCTTTATTTATGAGATGTGGTATGATTGAAATGAGATTTGGATGAATATATATGTGTTGGAAGTAGCCTTGAGTGTGTATTGATAATTAATTGAAGTTGGAAGAGTTTGGAAGATAGTTGGTTGGGATTTTTAGATTTTCAGACGGTATCTATAGAAATTGAGTGGAGTACATGATTGTGCACCCATGGGTTCATACACATGTGACCTCATTTCTACATGAGCATAGTCTTGCATGACACCCATGTGTGCTTAGAAAACTTAGACACACGCTCATGTGACAAATGTACATGTCTGTGTGTTCACTCCTAATATCACACGTTCGTGTAAATAAAACACGTAAGTATTGGATGGTAGCTGCATGCCTATGTAAGTGTGGGACACAACCTTGTGCCTTGAATGCACGCTCGTATGTTCACACCGCATGCCCGTGTGGCCAGCCAAAGTTTCATAAATTCATTTCAGAAGTTAGCACGATCAAAAACACAACCAACACATGGTCTTGTATGTCTACCCACACACGCATGCGCTTAGAGACACACGTCTGTACACCTTAAGAAAAGCACAAAAACACCTTAACAACAAATATAAACCATTTTAAGCCATTTCTAAGCTTACAGAACTTAATTATAATAAGATATAACAGTATATCATGCATGATCAATAGCGTAGAGCAAGACATGGCATATTAGAGTTTTAAAAAACGGATCTAAGGATCCAATAGCATGTTTTTAAATTATAGATATATGATATTTCAAATATTAGTTAAGGGTGAATACGAGGAGGTGTCTGTGAGTTCGTATACCTATTAGAGAGGAAAACTAGTGTCCGCTAGAGAGGATATAGTCATTGACCAAACTCGTTAGAAAGAGTGTTGGCTATGTATCAGTGGATTTCAATATGAATGAAATCATAAGACCAATGTGCTAAATCCTTGTATTCATTAGTTTAGCCAACATAGTACAATACTTTCTGATTTAGTTTTTAGCATATATTATATGTATATATTTATGATCTTTGGATTGTAACTTTATATTAGAAAGAGTTTTTAGAAAATCATGCCCAAGAGTAAGCTTTATAATTATCTAGTATTGACATGACATCAGAGCATGCATATCATGTCATATATAGCATTTCATGAGAAATAGAGCAGAACAACACAATGAATTATACAGAAAATAGATGCACTTCATAATGTAAAGAGAATACTGAAATAAGAGCACAGTAAAGCAAAATTGATGTGACAAGTCACATAATTAGCTAAGCTTGGCACCTGCTTATGTTAGAGATAGAAAACACTTGCTAAGTGATTTTATCACTCACCTCTTCTTTCTTATTTCCTTCTTGCAAGTCAGTGATATTAGAGAGAGCGGGAGCGAGATAACTATCAGATTTTGGGGATACGGCTTCGCAGCAGATAGCATATTTATAGCTCGCATGCTTTTATTTAGTTTTACTCATGTATATATGTGTATTATACTATAAATACATATTGTATGAATAGTCTACTTTATAATTAACTTGGGGATTTTAAATCATGTTCAGTATTTTCTATTTACCATTATAGTAATTATATTTATAGCTTCTACATGTAAAGATTTTATTCAACAACAGTTTTTATTATAGAGATTCCTGCTATAAGTAATATTATAATAATATTATTAATATAAATAGTAGTCTATAGTGGTTTATGGTGTGGGTCATTACAAAAACAAAGATGTAGATATCTTTGGCAACATATAATAAACAAAAAATGAAAAAGAATAAAAAATATAGTAGATGAAGGGAAGATGTTACACACCTAAGAAAAAAACCTAAAAAGGTAAGTGCAAATTGTTGAGCCCTTGATTAGTGTCTCAAAGGAAGACTACAAGGTTGTTCAAAGAAAAAATTTTGGACAAATACAAATTGATGGTTTATTTATGAGTTTTAATTTGGGAAGGCAAAAAAATATCTTGTAGTGGCAATTAAAATAAATGACACAATACATATTAAACTGTTTTACTTACCAACTTTTTAAAGGCTTTTAACATAACTACCATAACAAAAATGCTACTAAATATTCCTTTAGCATCAATATTATGAATGCCACCATAGTTTAATAATTTTTTGACTTTCCATAAGTTTTAGTATTTTTAATTAAACGCCAGATGAAATACTAATAAATATTACAATAGTGTTCATTAGTGTAAAGGACACTATACGATTTTTATTTTTTCTGACTTCCCATAATTTTTAGTGGTATTTAATTCAATACCATAAAAAGTGCCACTAATTAACCGTACAGTTTGGGCTTATCATATGATGAACTAATTTAGGATTTCCTTACCCTAAACTTGGTAGAGTTTAATACAGTAAAAAGATTTTTAATAAGGTTTGCTTTAAGAATAATAATCCTAATATATATAAATATATTATTCTCTTGTATGAATTTAAAAATAGATTAATAGACACACTCATTAAACTAGATATATGAGAATATATTAAAATAATATTAACTTATTTTGTTGAATGTAACTCGATTTTGAGTGAACAAGGACAAATCACATAATATGTAATTGTTTATTTTATTAATATCATACCCAATTTCTAACTTATTTTTTAGATGCCTATTATATGAATTTTTTCTGCTAAGTTAGATTCTGGTTCTATCATTGTTTTTTTTTTTCTTTGCTTAGATTTGTAGACAGTATTTCTTTGTCAAAAGTTTATTGCTGTTTCCATGGATGGGTACTGATTCTATCAAGGTTTAATTATTATTATTATAAATTCGTAAACGTGGATGCATATGAGCTGAATTCTAAGCACTCAAATTCACTTCTATTATAAGGTAGAAAGTTAAACAATGACTTTGTGGTCATGCAATATAATTTTTGAACTTCGAAATCATGTGATATCTTAATTCTTCTATGGGGGGCCAATGAATGTGAAGAATGACTTATTCCCCTGTTCCGTTATAGCAGATATGTAACGGTGTTAAGGGGACGACGTCGTTTTTGGTTCCTGAATTTTTAATGCTGCAGCTCAAAACAAAAATGCGAAGGAGTGAGTTTCTCGAAGGTTTTGAGCACTAAGGGCTTTCATTTTTCTCTGCTTCACAGGCAAGTCAGTGGAGAGAAAGGTTCATCAAGTTAGCTGAGTCTGGATCGTCGATAGCTGTTTGATTAAAAGGCGGTTGCAAAGGAGTGGCAAGCATTAATTTTCCAGCTGGATTAAGAGACAAGTGACTGGCAGTGAAGTTTTGTTTTTTTTTTCAATTAGTATGAATAGATTGTTTCTTTGTTTTGTTAAAAAAAGTACATTCAGTTCTCGTAAAATCTTGAAAACTGAAAACCTAAGTCCTAAAGTTTATTGTTTGAAAAAAAATTGTGAGGTATTATTCAGAGATTGTTGTTGTCAATCTGTTTCTTGAGTTGATTTTTATTAAAAGATTGCATATTTTCAACGAAGCATGCCATTTTGTCAAGTTCATGAAGCTAACCAAGATCTCCCAAAGTTTTGAATTGGTCGCTGTGCACGGTGTATTGCGTACTTCTTGGAAAATTGGGCGACACACTTTTACAAGCGCACATTGACTTGTGAATGTGAGAACACTTGATCAATGATCGATGGTCAAGTCTTAGAACAATTGTTTTTTACGGTTGTTTTATATTAAGAAACAAAGAGGGCCTATCACAAATGTGGTAGACAAGAGAACATAGAAATGACATAAAGTCATTCACCGAAAGGGACCAAATTCTGCATATTTTCTAACCTTCAAAAAATGTCGTAATAAAGTTGTCAACATCTCAATGAATCTCAATGAATCATACAGTAATTATATGTTATATTAAAATTAGGATTAAATTTAATTCCGATTTTTTGAATGAAAATTTGAATTTAGTTTGAACAAACTAAATTTTAGTTAAAGATTGGATTCATATTAAAAAAATTAGTCAAATTCAAACTAATCTCAATACTTAAATTCCAAACAGTTTCCATCAAATATAAGATAGAGTTGTCAATTTCGAATTGACTCCTTTAGTTTTTAATTCATTTCAAATTTAATCTTGTTTGAACTCCGACACATCAAATCCAGCCCCTATTAAAACGCTTTTCAAGTTAAAATTGATTTTCGCATTAGATATGGATGAATTATGATCCTAGACATAATTCATAGTAACACAAGATTACACCATACTAGCGGTCCAACAATGAGATATTGAATTGGTATGGAATATGTGATTGTGACATGTCGTTTCTAGGAGGAGTGTGCTTCATTACAAGCACCACGTTGCCGTTTTCAGTGGTTTCAATTGGTCAACTATCTAATCAGACTGAATTGTGCACACAAAGACAATTTCGTTCGACTGTTTCTCGATTTGAAATGAAAGTCAGTGATCCAATTGTCAAAGTGAATCTTTTCATTGTTAGTCCAGGACCTTTTCCCATCCATGGAAACTTGCAGCTGCAGGCAATTTACCACCAATTCTGATCAAATAAATCGAATAATTAGTGTATTAGACTAGCCTGATGCCTTGTATTTTGCTGCGCACAAATATTTTCAATCAACCAATAACAATTAAAGGTCTAAGTATCTTTAGAAACACTGAATAATCTTCAATATTCCAAACTTCACGTGATCTCAGTGCCTCTGTCATGAAATGCTACGTAAAAACCCTTGAATCATGATGGTAGAGATAGAAAGAATCCACAGAAAAGATTCAGTCACTTTTCAATTCTCTCTCAATTTTTATATCAAAGCTGCTTTTGACTGAAATGTTATTGTACTAAAAAGACAAAAGAAAGTTAAGAAAAAGACTGCTTTGGGTCAATGTTTTGGGTCTGAGGGTTAAAATTTAGGTTAAGAGCTCGTCCAATTTAATTTGAAGAATGCATGCAATAGCACAGTTGAATATTCTGCAATGAGAAGTTTGTTTATTAGATGTCGTACCATATCTTTGATATAGAAGCTTCTTTTAACACTAATATTTTATCAATCATAATCATAGTATTTACTAAGTGGAGATAAAATTAGTCAACCTTTTGTCAGATTTATATACATTACAAACATATTATATAATAAATCATTTCCCATTCAAATTTAGGACCAATCATCATAGACTCCATGTTTGTGGGCGAGAAAATTTCACAATCCATGGATTACCTACCAGGTTACGATTACGGGTTAACCTCAAGAAGAAAAAAAAAAAAAAAATCACAATCATAAGCGCTAGTCCAATTAAATTTGAAGATTGTGCCATCCATAATAAAGCTACAATAATTTCCACAAGTTTCTGTGATTTAACATCTATCTACCATTCTTGAATTGAAAATGACATTTATTAAAAAACCATAAATATTACCGATTGCTATTTCATTTCTGAAATAAAGAAAGAACAAAAAAATACACTTCTCTACAATGGTGCATATATTCTCTAAGTCACTGACATGCACAGATGTGAATTGGAGGTCGGTTAATTATTGATCATCCATTTGCTATTCTTTTCTTTCTCATTCAATATAATATAATAAAAGGTTTGATCCCTACAATGAAAGTTCATCTAGCTCTAAGACATCAATTTCAACTGTATATGTATGTACATGAATTTGATCTTTGATTGTATCTAGCATCATAAATTTGATCTTTGATTGTCTTAATTTTGTTCTATATTTTCTTAAGTTTGACAGTTTGATTTCACTGTGTTCAATCTGTTGATTATACCAAATTCAATTTTTTTAGTGCTTACTTTATGAAGAAACATATATATAACTTACATATCCATTCATTCCACTTGGGACTACTACTAACTTTTACTCATTGAATATTGTAGAATAGACTGTAAAAGTATTATTTTTTTTGGGGGTTGTTTATAAAATAACCATATTATGAGGGGTTACACATAAATGGTTAACTCTTAAAGGATTAGACCTTTATGACCGATATATTACAAACTAATGCAAATACACCTATATAAATCGATTCTTCCCCTTTTTTTCACTTAAATTTTCTCTCAAAATATCTGCAACAGTTTCTCTACTAACGTTATGAAAATATTTAGGTTCAAAAATTTTGTACCAGCACCCATTAAAACACTTTGAAAGTCTCCTAAACTTTTCATAGTTTTAAATTGTGCGTACCCTCTCAAATTGAAGTTTAGTCTTTCACGGTAGAAAGTTTAGTGTTTCCGCTAAGCTTCTAAAAGTTCCCTCTTCTTGTCAAAATCTTGAATTTATGTCTATATTTCTAACAATATAATAATTCATCCTATTAAAATCAAAATAACTAACAAAAGAAAATGAATTTCTTACATGGATTTTGGATTTAATATTCTATCTTGCTCAAATTCATCCTTTGTGTGTGAGATTTTGGATTGAATTTCTAATTTAAAAGAAAATGACAATTCGGATTGAGGGATTTTAGGATTTCTGTTGTAAGGTTAGAGATGAGGGCGAAATTGTATTTGATTAAGCAGTTTGATCATTTCATATATCCCCCCAACATATGGTCATTTCAATTGATAACTTTATATATATATATATATATAGTGATTTTTATCCTTATAGAATATCCATTTATGAGATTCTCGACTAATGTTTGCTTGTAAATGTTTCAACTTAAGTGTGACCCATCCTAATTTTAAACCCTGGCTATCATATATAGGTTAGCAATTCCAACTGAATGTTTGGTGTACTTTGGTGAGATTACAGGGGAGCATCACTCAATAAATTTTACTGCCCTAGACTTGGAAGGGCATCCATGGCCTTTTTGTCTCTCCACCTGGAGAACAGATAGACACCCAAAACCTGTTCTTAATGGGGCGAAAACATTACAAAAGATGTGTAGTGCTTTGATGGTCGATTGCCAACATGCTGCCTAGAAGTTTCTCAATATGTTCATGTGATTTGTAATGTTTTTTTTTTTTTTTTTTAAGTTTTCTGTAGCACCGGAGTTTGAGTTAGTTTATTTTGGTTTGCAATGATAAGCTTGTAGAACAATGTTTCATACCCGGATTGAATATTATTCTAGTGAAAGGGTTAATCGAAGCCAATCGACTTTCAAACAACTTAACCTTGAGTTATTATTTAAATCAACGTAAAAAAAAAATATTAAGTATGTTCAATTTGGGTTTGAAAATCATGTTGTAGAGTAGCGTGTGTGTGGTACTTCTAAGCTTGTAAATTATAATTGTTTACCATGAAAAGTGTTGTGTTAAGTTTGATCGCGTTTTGTATGACTAAATGTGGCGTTTACATATGGTATTCACACAGCCATTCAGCTTTCTTCTACCTAAATGATTGAACTAGACTAAAAAGCAGGCCTAAATCTATTTAATATTATATGAACTGTTGACTACGTGATGTGTGGTAAGTCCTACATCGTCTGGGAATGAGCCTTTGGGTATGGTTTATAAGGATGTAGGCACCCTTACTTGGCAAGTCGATTTTTCAAGTTGAGTTCTACCTCGTCCTGTAACATATCATCTAGTATCAGAGCTCAAGGCTCCTAGCACTTTATCCATGTGGGAGTTTGGTGGACCTCGTGGTGGTGACTCCATGGTGGTGGCCCGTTTCCTACGGGAGTGGGGCCCTTTGCGAGGACGCAAAGCCTGGATGGGGTGGAGTATGATGTGTGGTAAGTCCCACATCACCTGGGAATGAGCCTTTGGTGTGGTTTATAAGGGTGTAGGCACCCTCACTTGGCAAGCCGATTTTCCAATTTATATATTTTTTAATTTTTAAAGCATTTCAATGATGATTTGAATGTCAACGACCTTTTAGATCATATTTGAATATTTGACTCTAAAATTCAGACTCAAGACAAATTAATCAAGGGAAATGCATGCATCTAATATTATTCCATTTTTATATTTATTTCTTATTTATTTTGTAATGTAATTAGAAATTATGTGAATTACTTGTTATGTCTTTGGCCTTTTATTTTATTTCCCATAACTTATAATGTGGTGTAAAGTAAACTAAAGTTTGGTTACTTTAACCATAGTTTGTAAAGCCTATATAAAGGCTAACCCTAGTTTGTAAAGCCTATATAAATACTACTTTTCTCATTTTGTAATTAGACTTGAATATTGAAATTAAAAACCAAAATTTTGTGTTTTTTCTTGGGACATAGAACTTGTTGGTTCTTGTTTCATTTTATTTCCTTTATCCAATTCTTGTTACAAGAAAGAATTGGTGGTGGAGATTCAAGTGAGTGAGCTTGGAAACAAGTGAGTAGAACTTTCTTTAAGCTTGCATCCAAGATTCTTTAAGCTTGAATCAACCTCAAGTTGGTAGATCTCTTTCTTTAGACTTGAGGAATAATTTCTTGCATTTGTTTATCAAGTATTAGCATTTGTGTTGAGAATTGAATTCAAACTTCCTACCTTCATTATGTTGATTGAATGAGGATAATTGATTGTGTTGGAGTTTGAAAGAAGTTGTGACTAATCTTAGAGTTGAATGTGCTTGAATTTGGAGTTGTCTTGCTTGAAAATTTGACTTACTGCTGCATAAGACTGTAGGACCCGTCGACACGCGTACCTGCTGAATAATGTCTTTTCTTTTTATTAATATACTGAAAATTGGGTACACGCAACAGGAATCCTACGAAAAGAAATCTACTGCTACTAATTACATATGCATTACGGAAGCTTAAACTATAACTGAAATATACAATGGGTCCTAATATACATTTTCATAATCATATACTGTTCATGTATGAATAGACAACTGAGTACATACAAACTGTACAATACAAAGCCCAACAGGCCTAAATTGAAAATGTACACTGAAAATTGGTGTGGGACTCTCTCCGTCAACCATGGTCCACCCGTTCCTCGCCAACAGCACGCAACCTGAAAAGGAAGGAAGAAGGAAAGGAATGAGTGATAAAGATCACTCAGTAAGTGATCTTTACTTTCCTTAACCCAAGCAAACAACACACAATAGTAAACATACCTGGCCTTGGCCCTAACATTCATCTAGTCACTTGCTGAAACTGCTTATTGCTTATTCTGTTATCTGATTGCATTATTCATTCACGCCATGATTTATATGTCATGTTATGCTAACTGAAAACTGAATATGCACGCATCTGAATGTCTATGTATCCGAAGATACATGTTGTGCTGATCAGGCTGATGAATACAAGGATTTGGCATCTTAGCCATGTGGGCTAAATAGTCTAGTTAAGGGCTAGAAAGCTGAATATAAAATACTGGACGATCTGACTGGTGTCAGAAGACTGAAATCCCACAGATGCCCCTTCGAGTTCACCTAAACTCTAATCTGAATGTCAGATTTTGAATACTGAATGCTACTGAATTTGGATCCCTTGATCCTTTCTCATGCTACATGTCATGCTATGTAATGTATATGCAACATTAATTCTCTGAGTTCATTCTTATCTGAGGCTTGTTAGCCTTTAAATTGGTTTCTTATGCTTAATTATCCATTTTATTGCTTTTTCTCTGGAAATTTACTGGCACACGACTGTATCCCTCAGGACACACGGGCGTGTCCTCTGCAAGCAGGCCATGCATACTTCGTGCACACAGGTGTGTCCCTGCAAAAACAAAGGCACACGGGCACACAGGCGTGAGTCTTGCTCTACATCGACAACACTCACCTAGAAATGTAGGAAACCATCCCATTTTACATCCAAACTCAAATTAATCAATAACAAACATTTCTAGCACTTCATTATACATGCAAAACACTTCAATTTTATCTTTCATCAATCTCAACTCATTCCACCATGAAAAACATTCATTTCTCTCACATACGCACACATAAGGAAAGCAAGCATGGTTCATGGGTGGAAATCATCATCTCATGCATCATTTCATTAGCATATCAACATATAAACTCATTCATATACTCATAAACATGCTGGGAACAAAACACACAGCACACATCATCACAAACATGCTAGGAAACTCAAGGAAGAAGTAAAGAAATACTTACCTCTTGTCATAGCTACTAGAATCTCAACTCTATCTATTCTCTTCCTTCTCTAGCTGGATTGGGAGCTGTTGGATACTAAAAATCTGGTCTAAGGCTAGAAGCAATTACAACAAAAGAAGAACTTTGGCTGAAATGGAAAAAGCTAGGCAAGAATACACTTAAATCTCCTGTCTCTCTCTCTTCTACTCATCTGCACGAGCGTGCAGGGCACAATGCATGGGAGTGCAGAAGGGAAAATGAATAAAATTTATTTGCCATGCTACGCATGATTGAAACCTCCGAAAGGGAATCATACGAAAGTCACATAGACTCTAGAAACTTATTATCTCACCCCTAAACTCTTTTAAACTCCCAATCTATTTCTAAATCTCACATCTAATCCCAAAATTCTACCTCTAAGGGCTTTTCTAATCCTGGGATGCTACAAGAACCCCTTGCTAAATGTCACTATGCTGCTAGTATTTATTTATTATATAAGAAAATATATTATATTATTTTATTTTCTGACTGTTTAAAAATTATTATCAGTCACATCTAATAGGAATTCCTACACAACTGTTGTACTGAAAACATATGTTATGTAGAAGTTTCAAATGAAATATGGTAGTAAACTAACCCACTGTACAATATGTAGAATAAAACTTATATTTTATTACTAATAATGAATATTTGAAAACATAAATGATCCTGCACATCTTGTATGCATGAGCAATATAAGCATGTGAGCTAACATGCTATCTATTGATAACTAAATACATATATACATACATATATGAAACTGAAAACATCGAATAAAGACCCACTCAAGCTATATCCCACTCTCCATCCATCTTGCGCTTCAAGCTCAGCTCTCAAACTCAACCTACAAGAAAAAGGAAACTACAAGGGATTAGTGACAAGTCATTCAATAAGCATCTCCTATCTCTACCCTCGAGTAGACACTAAGTTGAATTATCATCGACTAGCTACTAAACTAATGAACTTAACTAAGTTCTTTGATAGCCTAATAGCTTTTTCGAATTTAGCTTAACTTATTACTGATCTCATTACTTAAGCTCTTATCTTATTCTTACAACGTATTCTTCTTTCATTCGACTTACTGTTTGAATACCTCCTTTTGCTGTGTCATAAATACGTATATAAGTATACATAAACAACCTTGCATGAAGAGAAGTCTGAGCGATATAACTTGACTTACTGAGTTCTCTTTTTGATATTCATTATTCTACTATTTTATCTTGTCATACGCGTTCTAATTCATACTTGTTTAGTTTCTCATTTACCGTTTTGTCACAGCTTATTCTGTAAACTTGTTTATTCTATTGTGTGTATGATATTCTATACATACTTCTACCTTTGACATTACATATTTTGTCTGTATTGCTAGTTATCAGTTTGTCTGATAATTTCACTATTTTGTTTGCTCTTATGTCATATATGATATGCTATGAAGTATGTTGAAATCATATTTAATGATACTGAATATCATAACTATACCCTTAGGCCTATTTACTGAAAACATCTTTTTGAAAAATGTTTTACTAAAATACTGTTAGGATTTGAAGATCCTAAAATATCTGATATGTTGAAGAAAACTGAAACCTGAGTAAAACTGAAATCTGAGTAAAACTGTGATCTAAAAACTGTATCTGAAAATTGTGTATTTAACGATACCTGTTGTGCTGTACAGACTGATGAATATAGGGATTCGACACCGTGACCATGTGGGTTTCCTACACTGACATGTGCTAGAAATTGTCTATACATGCATCACCTTTGAATCTGAAAACTGAATACTAATATGTGTATAGAATACTGATAACTACTCATCAAAGCATAAGCTATTCGCTGAATACACACCAACATATGCCTATATATAGTGACTAGTATGGTCATAAACCCTGATGCTAGTTTCCGTAACTAGGTGTGCTAAAACTCACAAATGCCCCCTCATATTCACCCCTAAAATCGATGTTCGAATTATTGTATTTTTCTAACTAAAAATATGTATTTGGATCCTTGGATCCCTTAAGGAAAACACTATATGACATGTCATATCATGTAATGTATATCATGAATGATAAGTTATCATTTCTTTCCTTTTGATTACTTTTTGTTTAAATGCATATCTGTTATGATTATGTTCTGTATATTCTTACTATTATGTTATTTCTGTAACTTATTAACCTTATTAATAAGTTTAGTGTAGACTATTCTGTAGGTAGTATTCTGTCACTGTATCTGTAAGTTTCCCGTATTATATATTTTATACATGTTTCTATTTCTGCTTCTGTATATTTTCATACTATTTTCTGATCATTTTCTATTATTCAAGTTGTTTTAGTACTACTATTAAGTTTCTTTTAGTTATAGTTATGGATGTGTGATTCTGGAAGTTTCTCGTTTTAATTTTTTATGTCTCTTTCATCTTTCTACTTATTTTTATTCGTAATCAGTTGTTTCATCTATTATTTAGCTTAGAAAACTTGATATGTTTCTTTATTACTGAAATTCTAATGAATAGAAAGAAATCTCAAATTTTCACTAGATACACGGGCATGCATGTAGGTGCATGGGTAGTGTGCCAATCGTGCAGCCCAACCATGTTAGTTTTTGAAATTTTTACTGATTCTTCTCTTCTGCTGATGCATGACCGTGACCCTCAAGTGCATAGTCGTGACCTCACTATAATCCAGTTGTACACGACGGTTGCTAAATTCACCCTGTATTCAATATTATCATAAAATTAAAGCCAAAACATTCCTTTAAAGGGTTATAAATACAACAATAGTGAGTGAAACCCACACAGAAAGCGGAAATTCGCCAGAATAAAAAGATGGCCAGAGCTAAGTTCACCATATATTCAATATGTTACATGCAATCAAACCCAAAACTTTCCTTTAAAATAACCAATACTTAAAAGGGTTATAGAAGTACAACAATTATGAATGAAACACAGAAACAAAAAGAGAAAATTCGCCAGAATAAAGAGATGGACAGTGGCTAAATTTACCCTAAATTCCATGTTTTTCATAAAATTAAACCAAAAACATCCTTTAAAGTAATGCAACACTTCAAGGATTATAAACATGCAAAGAAAACCAGAAACGAAAAGTGTAAAATTAGCGGAAGTAAGCAGACGGGCAAGGGTGAAACATACCATTCTTTATACCATTTAACGGCGGGAGATTTGGATTTGAGAATAGGGCGTTATTCGAAGAAACTGTGAGTGTATTGAGCGTCCATTGGTATGAAATTTTATTAACTTCTTATTTTATCGTTTTATTTTTGTATTGAAGCCAAGAAGCAGAGAGCTTTAGCGTAGGTTTGAGCAGAAATAGAAATTGGGAAAGAGAAGGAAAGGCAAACCAAGTTTCAAGCGAATTTGTCATGTCGTTATTGGAGTCTGGAGAAGCTGTTCAACTCTTTTGTGTTGGTTTTTTTTCCTTTTTATGAGGAAGAATCCATTTAGATTGGTGGTCTTATAATATTTTGAATATATATTTGTCAGTAATCAATCTTTTGTAATTGATAACTAATCATTCCGGATCTCATATTAGTTATACCAATTTTGTAATGTATTATGTTGATGTTAGTTCAAATTGCACTTCAGATACAATTATTTGAGCTCAAAAATTTTAAAAATCATATTCACCTGTACTAGGATTATTTTAGCCAAAAAAGTTTTACATCATAAATTTGCGAGATTTCACTCCTACACTAATTATACGTGTCTACATAGGTTGATTGAGAATTTAAGTGCAAATACTATCTCTTAAAGATTTACAAATAATATTTAGTGAGAAAAATACAAGTGAGAGTAAGAGAAGAATGATGTTGGCTTAAAATATTGTGTTCTCTAATATTTTTAATTTCAATCTTACTTCAATTTATAAATTTAGAATGAAGAGAGCCATTGGAGAAGCAAATTTTGCACTCCACTAAAATTTGCACAGACGTACGGTTATGTGCTTAGAGTGTATGATAGTTTGCCGCTTCATTAATTCCTCAAGTAACTCCCCAATGGTCGAGCATGTCAACCCACTTAGTGGTTGTATGTTCCTTACACATGATCATGTGCCCTTGTTTCTTGATATCATCTTAAATCACCAAAGGTCGCATAGGCTTGAACACTATAGCCCACACAAGATAGCACATAATCATAAAATTGTGTATGCATAGACGTGTGTTTCTTTACATGGGTGTGCATCCAGATATTTGACTATGTTGACTAAGAATAGTCGGACTCGCATCTTCAACCTTTTATGATATACGATCGTGTGTTCAAAAAATATGTGATCATGCATCTTGCCATTTTAGCACAGGAAGCCTGCACAAGTCAATAACTCATGTATGCTTATATTCAATGCATACACAGTCATGCAATCTAAACATACATGATCATATATCTCATCAAACCTACAAAATATATATTTTGTCTCTCTTGGTCATGGTTTAATTCGTGTCATGAACAAATTAAACAATTTAATATACATTTTGCATTATGTCAAAACATAAGGAGTTCAACAGTATCCATTAGTTTGCTCAACACATAATATTTTAAATTATGCATTTATTGTTATAACAAACATGGTAAAATAATCATCGTTTTCGGTCTATAAAGTATCATGTATAACTGTGATACAGTGTCATAATTGAAACTATAAAACTCACATGAATTGTTGGTATATATGTCAAAGTAGTTAATTTTTTTTTTTATACTTAAAAAAAATAATTAAAAGAGTTAAAAAGATAAGAAATATAAGTCAAGACATAAAAACATAAAATTTAAAAAATTAAAATTATCCAATAATCAAACACAATGGCGTTTTAACTTGCACGCATATAATCACTAGCATACAAAATAAGCAGTATAGGACAAGCTAACAAGGGAGCTCGAATATACACATGAATCAACATTTTTTATGTCCACTTAGTTGAAATTTCTTAACTTTTATGTACTATTTTATTACCATTTTTATCGTACGGCCCACTAATTGAAATAATTAAACATTATAATCATCATACATCCTATTAAAGCTTAATGACCAACTACTTTCTTAATTTAGTATAGAACACTTGATCCATAGCAATTTGTAATGATTAAAAGTACACACAACGACTTTCCATGGTCGCAACAAACAGCCTAGTGACATATTAATTAATATCTCAAAACAATTCCATAATAATTGTAATATGAGCTATTATGACAGCAAGTCTTCATAAATAGCATAAATTAAATAATAATTCACAATTAACTAATAATTATTGGCAGGTGTCTCTCACACCACACAAACTATTATGAACTGATTTAAAGAATATTATTCATCAATTCTATTATATATATTACGCCTACACAAAATATTATAATTTTACGGTGGTATTTGTATTGTAATAATGTGACGGCTTAGATGTGTACTATAAACTGATTTAAAGATTCGAATTCATTAATTCTATTACGTATTTTTACGCTTCAGTGATTTGAAGTTCCATTATTTTCAATGAAAATTTTATTTGATAATAAAGTACACAAATTATATGTATATTATCTCAATACCTTATCAACAACTCAACCAAACAAAACCTTTTTTAGACTTTGACCCAGAAACTGTTTTTGGGCTTGCCCTACATACTGTAGGAAAAAAATTGAAACCTTTCTATGGTTCCTTCTAACCTTGTATTAGGAAAATATATTTTAATATTGAATAATTAGAATGAAAAAAAAAAATTCCAGCAACTAATTACAAATAAATAAAATATATTAACACACGCAAATGTTGTTTAAATTAAAGATGATTGATTTGTTTCATCCCTTAACATGCCACCGGTACCGGTATAAAACTTTGTAGAAAACCCAACAGTTGCTTGTTAAAAAATATGAATCTTTTAGTCCTCCCACTTAGAGATGAATTAAAATGGTAGCATTTCTATATTAGATGAGCTTACTCCATATACATGTACTCCAAATACGTGGCCGATTATTTGTTAACTGACGTATAACCAAGTTACGTTTTATTTATTCAAGAAAAAGCCAATGCTTTCTGTCAAATCCTATGAATTGATTTAAAGATTCAACTTCATCAATTCTATTATATTTTATGCCTACACCGAATATTGGAGGAATTGGTTTGATAGATAAACTTAGATGTCAAAACTGAAACAAAGAAAGAATGAAACAAAGATATAGATGTCTTTGGCAACATATAATAAACGAAGAAGGAAAAAGAATAAAAAATATAGTAGATGAAGGGAAGATGTTACACACCTGAGGAAAAAACCTAGAAAGATGAGTGCAAATTGTTGAGCCCTTGATTAGTGCCTCAAAGGGAACTAAAAGCAGGTAGCTTAAAGAAAAAATTTTGGATAAATATAAATTGATGGTTTACTTATGAGTTTTAATTTGGGAAGGAACAATTTGTAGTGGCAATTATTGTAAATGACACAATACATATTAAATTGATTTACTTCGCAAATTTTTAAAGGCTTTTAATATAAATATTGTTAAACATGTTGACCGACATAGAATGTTAACAAAGCCGTTAGTAAGAGGTGTTAAAACATTGCAATTTTGAAAATTAGTAAAGTGCTGCCACTTTTGAAGGAAGCAGAGGTTTTCGGTGTTTTTACTAAGGCATTTGGGTATTCTAAGTTAGGGTAGTAAATCAAAGACAAGAGGAAGGCCGAAGAGATACAAACAGAGTAGTGGTCACGACATTAGTGTGTTGCTAATCAAACGGTCAGGGCTGTGATTGAAAACTGTTAAGACTTGGTTTTTTCGTTTATTTTCTTGTATAAAAACTTTGCTTGTCTTCCTATAATAAATTGAATCAAGGTATTTTCATAAATTTGTTTGTGTGTACTATGGAGTACTTCGAAGAGATAATTAGTGTGTGTTGAAGCTTTCTTGTGTGCATGTGATATTTGTTATGGTATCAGAGCTTTGTTGACTAATGTCAATGGCAAATTGTTCTTTTGTATCTAAATCTTTGTTGACGCTTGAGAAGATGACTGGTTTAGGAGTGTCATAAGGTCCTAGTGTTATTTCAAGTTCGAACTTTCTTGCATCAAGTTTTTGTAGGCAATAACTCAAAAATTGACACAGGAGAATTATCACTATTGGAGAGCTTAGGTTTTGGATATGGTTAGAGCTCACAAACTGAGAGAGCATTTAACTGGTGTGTTACAATGTCCTTCAACATTTATAGTTATGCAAGATGAATCAAGCACATTCATTAAGCAACCTAATTCTTAGTTTACTATATGGAAAGGATATAATGTTTTATTGATGAGCTAGTTGATTGCTTCAATATCTAAATGAGCTACTTGACTGCTTCAATATATGAATCAATGTTTAATCAATGTTCGAATATGAAATTGCTAATGAAGTATGGTGTACACTAGAAAACTATTTTGTTACTAAGTTTAAAGTAAGAGTCATGAAGCTTAAAAATAGTTTACAGAATGTGAAAAAGAAAGTGTTGAGTGTGCATGATTATGTGAAGAAAATGAGTGAAATAGCAGAAGTATTGATTGCTAGTGGTAAGCAAATATCAAAAGTAAACGTACTTAATTACATAATGGATGGTCTTGGATTAAAAAATTGATTTGTTAACAAAACATATAACTCTTGCTAAAGCTAAATATGTTTTGCAAAAGCATGAACAAAGGATCTACAAAAATGCTTATTTCTCTATGACAAAGCATATAAGATCTATGAATGTAGCTACCAAGTATAATGGAAAGATGAATGATGATTGGAACTCTATAATTGATAATGTGACACAAGGTATGAGTTTGTTACATGTTAATAGTATAGTTGATAAACTAGAGCAAGGGTTTAGTGTGAGAAGGGAGGTCATTAAAAATATATAAGGTTGAGGGAGAGTTAGAATGTTTCCTAGGCCTAGAGAGTAGTATGTTAGATATATAATAAATCTGGACATGCTACCGTACAATGCTACCATCTTTTGATGCTACCTATATTGGAGGTTTTGGTATAGGGAGAAATGGAAGAGTTATGAAAAAGATTACTAATGAAAGAGAAGGATTTGTTGGAGTTGGAAAGAATCCTAGTTATATAGGAGAGACTGAGTTTAATAATCAAGTAGTTACATAGTATGCATATATTGCTAATCCTCAATATAGTAAATATGTTTTGCTTGAGAAGAATGTTGGAACAGTGATAAGTAGTGTTAAGCCTGCTCAAACTTATTTAGCTACTCTAGAAACAGTGAAGCATCTCATCTGGTACATGGATTTTAAGGCCATTACTGATGTAACCTTTAGTACAAATCAACTTGAGAATCAAAGAGACTATGTAAGGAAGAAGCAACTTCAAGTTAGCAATGGAGAGTGTCTTTTTATCACCCATACAATGAGTGTCTTCTTATGAATATAAATTTTGCTAATCCTTAATATAGCTAATCTCAATATAGTTATATTGGATTTGTCTTTAACTTTTCCATATTTTGTGTATGCCTAATATTACCAAAAATTATTGAGTATTTCCAAATTAACCAAAGATAACCAAGTTATAGTAGAGTTTGATTATAATTGTTGTCTTATTAAGGACAAAGACACCAAGGCTATACAACTTCAAGGAATGCTTGGGGATGACTTATATCGATTACCAAGTTCTTCTAATGCTAATTATGTTGTATGCTTGTATACTAGTTTGAATCTAGAAATAAAGAATAAATGTATAGACAAAGAATTACAAAATTCTGTTATGCGTTTGAGTAATAAAATTGATTTTGATACATGCCATAAAAGGCTTGGTTGTCCTTGTGAACAAGTAGTTCAAGATATCTTGAAAGTATTTAATGTTTTTGTTGTAAATAGAAATAAAAATTCAATGTGTATTGATTGTCAACATGGGAAAAACGTCAATTCTCTTTTCTAATTACTATTACTAGAGCATTCACTACAACAAATTCGATAAATTGTGACGTCAAAATTTGTCACATAAAGTGTAATTTTTGTCACTAAATTTTTTTTGTGACGAAATTTTGTTGTCACAAGGATTGTCACCGCAGCCCCGTCTCAAAAGGTATATATGACGCAATTTGTATTTGTCACCAAATAGTCAAGTTTTAGTGACGAAAATTTTCATTGTCATCATATGTTATCACTTTTTGTAACATTAATAACATTAATAATGTCACAATTAATGTCAAAAATTTGTCATCTAATATCATATTTCGTCACAAAATTATTATACTTTAAATGACAAAATTACATCTCGTCACCAAATAATGTGGTTATAGTGACGAAAATCACTATAGATATAAAAATAATGAAATTATATTGACAAAAATATTATTTAATTTTTTGTCATCTAAATTTGTTTTTCATCACAATAAATACGATAATAAATGACAATAAAAGAAATCGTCACCAAATAATATACATTTTTTATGATGAAAATGTATTTGTCATTAAACTAATAAATTTTATTAATGTAATAAATGTCAAAATTAAGAGACAATTTTTTTTATCGAAGTGTTATTTTTTTTTACAAAATTTATATTGTCATTATATAATTATATTTGTGAACAATATAATTCATTACAATAAGATATGACATTTTATTAATTAAAACCTAATATTTGAAAATTGCAATAAATAAAAAAATCATAAATTATTGATAAATATACTTCAAGAAAATATATGAAAAATAAAATTCTTAACATTCTCAAAATAAAATATCAATGAACATAAATTCAGTAATGTCGAATCATTATATCAGTAACTAAATCAACATAACAAGTCTTAAAACAATAATGAAAACTTATCAAAAAAAGTCATCAAGATCAATCTCCTTTCAAGCTTTACTTCTCATATAACTTTGGTCCAGCTTCCTTCCAAAACTAACAACTGTAAAATCAATATACAATAATATCATCAGAACATATTATAGTTGTTATCTGCTGTATAGAAACAAGAGCAGAGTGAATAATAAAAAAAAGATACTAAATCAGTAGGATCAACTATTACACTCGAAAAGAAATAGTTTATCTGAAATTCTCGTTTTTTATCATCCACGACAAATATGTAAGTCTAAATATGCTATTCCATGATCATGTAATTACAGTTGAAAACAAAAATGCTCATCTTTGGGATCAATAAACAAATTTATAACAGCAAATTAAGGAAGTGCTAAGGTTCACCATAGGTTGGGCACATTGTCTATATTTATTCTATGTGTATTATGTAGGATAAGGGCACAAATGTTTTTTAATTTAAAATTTAAGTTACATGGAAGATAATATGAAATAAATGTCATTAATCTTGATGAATTTAATTATATCGCTTTTCTAAAATAAATGAAATAATATGCCACTTTTAAAAATAAAGATGTACAATTATATTCTAATGAAAGGTTTAAAATAGACACTAAAATGTCTTATGGTTAGACCAAATATTTTATTTGGTAGTGATTAAGACATGACTTCTGTACTTCAGCAGCATGTCATTAAAAATAGCTCTTTTAAAAAAATACAAGGTTTCATTCGTTTAACAATAAAGCAGTTATAGTAGTAATACATATATGAGATATATTACACACACACACACACACTAAATGATGTATAGTATTTTTTTATATGGTAGATATATACAGTATATTAGCATAATATATATACAGTACATATATTTTTTCACACAAAATATGCAGACAATATATAAAGTACAAATTCTATACCACACATAAAATTTGCACATACTATATACAATACATATATTATACAGTATACAATACACAAAAAATTACACAGTATAATATATAATATAATATACAAAATTTAAAATTTATTTTTATAAAAATAAAGAATATTTATTATACACACACATATACACATAGAATATAAAAATTCAAAATATATATACAGTATAATAATATAACTTGCAGGATATTTTATTATATACGTACAGTATAATATATATAAATACATAATATTGAAATTCATACAATACAGTCCATTGCAACACTTTGTCATATATCCACACAACACCTTTAAGACAAAAGATTAGCTCAAGCAGTCAATGCTATAAGTCCAACAATTTTTTTCAACACATCATCAAAATGGCTGCCTGTGAGAACAGAAAAATAAAAATTTTAAGATGAAAGACTGAAACAGCAAGTTTAGAAAAGCTCAGTTCAATCTATTGAAAGAAGGAAAATTGCAGCAAAAAGAAAATTTTCTCTTTCTGATAAAATTTGCTCCAATAGTTCAGGTCATAACTTGCAATTGTGTGAAACAATACAGGATTTCAAATATTGCACGATTTGGAGGTGACGCAATAATTCTTATAATTTCTACATATTATAATGTTTTCATATTTTAATCACTATAGCATTCTACAAATTCCTGCTAATCAAAATTATTACTCAGTTTCAGCTCAAAGCCTTTACACTTTTACTAGGTCAAGGCTTTCGTGTCTGATTTCCTAATCCCAGCCCTCTTATCTCTTCCTTCTCTGAGGTCAGGTTATGGAAGATGAAGAAGAGGATATGAGCAACAACTGGTTTTATTAAGTGAAAGCGCTTGATGTTACCTTTAAATTGTTTGTACTAACTGTATCACTAACAATTTCTGAGCAACCAAACACAACATAAATTACCATAAAATAAAATTAAAATACTTACTAATATTATCATAAACAAGTTTGAATTTCTCCAAACAGTTCAATTTCAACTTTATTGACTTATTCACCTTAAAACCTAGACCAAATTAATATTGTGAACTCACAAATTCTAGGCCCTTATATTCGTTTTTCACTTTTCCAATATATTCCAGATTTATCGAAGCTGCCACAAAACCAAACGAAACAGAGCAAAAATCTAACTCTAAAAATCAAGTTAAAACAACATTTCACCTCTCATCTATCCTAAAATTTTCTCGGCAACCAAATACCAGATAAAGCAGCCAAACTGGAACTAACCTAATTTCTAAACTCATCAAAAACAAATCTGACTTTACCTATGAACTTTTGTTTCAACAACAAAATCAAAATTAACAGAATCTACAAAAACAAAGTAGAAGAACAAAAAAAAACTCACCTCAAATTCAAATCCAAGCGTTTGACGAAGAAGAATCAAATCGAGATCTCTACAACGACAGAGAATCACACCAGAAAAATAAAAGAAATAATAAAAGCAGTCTGTGAAATGGCATTTCAATGAAAGGAAATATGAAGTCTGTGAAATACAGATACTCACAAACTATTAAAAGATAAGCGAGTCAGTCCGATTCCTCGTACTTTCCAGTGGAATTTCTGGTGATCTTCAGTGCTAATCAACTAAAAATATCGAGATGGTTTCGTGCGAAATGGGGAAAAAATCGACCTCCACCTTATTTTTTTCCTTCTTCAACTAGGTTTTTAAAGACCGGTTCGGGTGGTCTAGAAAGTGAGCTTATCTGAACCGAGATTTGGTTCGGATGATGATTGTGATAAAGGAAAATGATTTTCATTGCTTGAGCCTTGAATGCAAGAAACTTTCTTGGAAAATACGGTTGAAAAAGACCATAATGATGACGGGGTCTTCCAGTTAGGGGCGACGTGGACGTGCTTTTTTTAATTTCGAATCAGTTAACTGACATATTTTCACTTAATCCACCCAAATTGAATTCCAATGTCTTAATAGATAATTGAAGGCAGGAGGTAGGTACTCTCTATTGGGCCTACACTAATTTAACCTTATGATTTGGGCATTTGACAGCAACCATAATAGAAAGGTATAATTTAATTCAAATATTTGAAAATATTTTTTGGGAAATTAATTAAATTAATTAATTAATTATTTTTACCGCTATTATTTGAAACATAATATTCAATAAAATAACATAATATTTAAATCATTCTGAATGTATTTAGATAACTTCTATAGACAAAATTACAAGCATTTTGCTTTGATTCATCCCTAATTGCTTTCATGACACATTTGATAATTCGTCATCTAATTTCATTATTAGTGACGTCAATTATCGTCATTAAAGAAATTATTATTCGAAAAATTTTTCCTTCATACTTTAATTATGATATATTTATCTTTTTTATTTAAATAAATGTATATTGGTGACTAGGTAGGGCTAGATTTGAATCAAACATGTTAAGATTCATTTTAAAGTTTAGTTCGAATAAACCTAAAAAAAACTATTCAAATATGAATACGAATACGAATATGTATATTGGTGACAAAAATAATTCATCAATGGTATTTTTTATGTGTATCAGTGACAATAATTATACTGTCACTAAATATTAATATTAAGTGACACAAATAATTGTCATCAAATGTGTTCCCTCCAAAAATTTTAATGGGAAATTTTACTATTAGTAACAACTAATTAAATTGTCACTAAATATTAATATTATGTGATAAAAATAGTTACCATCAAACTTATTTCCTCTAAAAATTTTGCCATGAAATTTTACCTCCATATCAATTGTGACGAATATTATATTTTGTCACAAACAATAATCAACTGTGACGAATTTTATATTTTGTCATAAAAATAATCAACTGTGACAATTAAAATGGTCACAAAAATAATATTTTATAATTAATTTATTTTATATATTAATTAATGACAAACCTGGATTACGTCATTAAAAGATACAATATTGTGACGATACGTTCGTCATAAATATATATTATATCGTCATAAAATTATTTTAAACTATGCTACCAAATGAAAAAGTGACAAAATTTAATCATTCGTCACTAAATATGAACATTGGTGACGAATAATTCGAATTTTGTTGACAATATATTAATCATCATAATAACAAATGATTTAATGACAATTATAAAAAAACGTCATTAAAGACTGTCATACGGTGACAAAATTACGTGCGTCACAAATAAATTTGTCACAAAATATACAATTTCTTGTAGTGATTACACATGTTAGAACTCATACCATAAATGTCTACTGAAGGTATAGGCAGTACATACACTTTGTTGATGATTACTCTAGGTTCACCTTGGTGTTTCCTTTAAAAACTAAATCAGAGGCATTAAGGGTGTTTACTAAGTTTCATAACTATGTTGAAAACTAGTTTGGAAAAAAGATTAAAGTTATGCAAAGTGATTCGGAAGGAGAGTTTACAAATTTTGTGTCATATTTGGAAGGTCATGGCATTAGTTTTAGGCATCCATGTTCTTATGTTCATCAGCAAAATAGGAGAGCAGAAAATAAGCATAGGCATATATTTAAAGTAGGTTCAGTGTTGTTGTCTTAAGCAGGGATGAGTTTGAAATTCTACTACTCAGCTTTTCAAGTTGCAATATTTTTAATAAATAAACCACCCACTAAAGTTATATCTAAACTATCACCCTATCAAGTCTCTTTTAAAAAGGCACCTGATTGCTTGCTCTTGAAGACCTTTAGGCATTAGTGTTTTCCTTATTTGAGGTCATACAACAAACATAAATTTAAGTTTCATACCAAGAAATATGTGTGTATAGGTTATAGTCTAGTTTATAAAGGGTATGATACAAAACCACAATCCTTAAGCCTTGCAAATGGTGCCAAATAGCATTCAAAATTTCTAGCCCTAGGTTAAGTCCAAGTCATAAAACAATAAGCCAAATTCTCAAGTAAAAACAACCCTAAATTCAAGCAAGTTCCACTTCAAAGTTGGTCACAACTTCATTCAACTTTTAACATATCAATATTCCATTCAATACCCTCATTCATCCAACTTAATAAAAGGTAAAAAGATGAAGTTTAAAACACAACATAAATGGAATACTTACTTGATAAACAAAAGTGTAAGATATTGAGCCTCATGTTTAAAGAAAAAATATCTATCAACTTGAGATTGATTCAAGCTTAAAGAACTTTTGATACAAGCCTAAAAGAAATTTCACCAACTTGTTTCAAAGCTCACCCACTTGAATCTCTATCACTAATATTCTCTCACAAATATATTAGATAAAAGAAACAAGAATTCAAAAGAGCCAACAAGCTCTAAGAAATCAAGGAAATTTTCAAATTTTCATTTCATCCAAAAAGCTCCTTACAATGAGTTAGTCCTTTATATAGGCAAGATTTGACCATAGTTAATCTTAAGCTAAACCTTAGTTGACTTAACTAGTTTACTAGTACATGTGAAAATGAAAACAAAATTACAAGATAATCATAATCTTGCAACAAGCCTAAAAAGTCTAGAAATGAAAATACTGGAATTTTCTCATTTAAAGCACAATGTATCAATATACTTCTACCAATGTCTAATAGGTAAAATCATCACAAATAAACACTTGAGAGACATTAGTTAGCTTAAATAAACTAAATATGTGGGAAATAAAAAATATTTGATTATTGATCTATCATGGGGATTGAGGACATAGAGCTGAGAGTAATGGCTCTATGATTGAATTTTAAAGTGTAGGTATTGGCTCTCCTATGATATAAAACCTCTTTATCATACAACCAAGGTCTTCCAAGCAACACATGATAAGCATCCATGGGCAATACATCACATATCAGTTCATCAACATATTTTTGGCCTATGGAGAAGGAAATCAGGATTTGCTTACTTGGATGGTATCTCTATTGGTGAGCCATTATAGTTTGTAAGAGTTTGGATGGTCTAGGGTAGGTAAGATCAATTTTTCCACAAGATTCAAGGAAGCCACATTAATGCAACTCATACTATCAATGATGATTGTCCACAATTTCCCATTGATGGTGCACCTAGTGTGAAATAAATTTTCCCTTGGCTCCTCTTGGGTAAACACTTGAGGTGGCATTATCTTCTGTAACACAAGAAGCTCCCTTTAATCTGGATCAATAAAAACTTCTTCATCACTCCTATTCATATTGTCTTCCCTTAAGTTATCCTCTTGCCAAGCTCCTTTAATAGTCACGATTTCTCTAAGGGTCATAACCCTATTGTTAGGGCATTTAGCTTAGAAGTGTTTATAGCCATGAAATTTAAAACATTTTTTATTCCTTAGGGTCACCTAGGCATTTTCTACTATCATCTTGGGCTTCTCCTTGTTTGGCTCAACTATCTTGATTTTTCCAAGGTTTTTATGAGGAATATTGGGTTTGGTATGGGATATTGCTCTTCCTTAGTATGCATTTTCCTTACAAGGCTTTTTAGGAGTGGTGTCTTTCATAAAATGAAGTTGTTTCTCCACCTTGAGAGCTAGATTGCAAACATCATGGAATGAGTGGTATGCTTATAATTCAACCTTATGGGTTATCTCCTCATTTAATCCTCTCATAAATCTAATTATGGTGTACTCCCTTTCTTCTAGTATATCACTTCTCATCTTTAAATTCTTAAACTCTCTAACATGATCTTCAACTTTCTTATCCCTTTGTTTTAAAATATGGAGCTTGAAATAAATATTTAACTTGTGGTCTATGGGTAGAAATCTCCTCTTCATCATTCTCTTCAATTCTTTCCAGGATCTAACCCTTCTTTTCCTCTCTTTTTCTTTCTCCTTCTTTATATTTTCCCACCACAAAGAGGCATAACTCCTGAGTTTCAGTATGGCTGCCTTACATCTTTTCTCATCATCATAGCCCTTATGTTCAAAATATCTCTTTATAAAATACAACCAATCTATAAAATCATCCGAATTTAAGCTACCATCAAACTTAAGCATCTCTACTTTTAACTCTCTATCATTGTCATCTTTTCTTCCCCTTCTTCCTTTAGGTTCATCCTCACCACTACTTGCATCACTAGGGATAGCATTTTTATTACTAGGAGAGGTGTTTGAATGGTGGTTCGTTAGTGGTAATGAGGAGTTCTTTCTTAGGTAGTGTAGGGGTGGTATGTATAGTATGGGAGGGTGGAAGGTTCTTCATGATAAAATGGGATTCTAGCTTGGTTTTGATTGTTAAACCTTTGACCTTATGTCAATTTAGCCAAGTTATCACCCTAGAAAGAGTTTCAAATTTATCACTCAATTCTTCTTTCAACCCTTGTATTTGGCTCTCCAATTTTATGTCTCTAATCCTCCACGGTTGTGAGGGTAAGTAGGAACTACCATTACTAGCCATTGGGTCGATTAGTTCAAGTTGAATTAGGTTAAAAAAGTGTTTAAGATGAAATTTAGGTAGAATCAAGTTCTGTAAACGATGTTTTCAAACGGTAAACAAGGAATTCAAGAACGAAACAATGCTTTTGATTAGGGTTTAGGCTTAGGCCAAGTGTTTGGGCTAGGTATAGAGTTAGGTTAAAGTGGTAATTAGACTCGGACAATGGCTTGAGCTTTGGTTGGACAAGTAAGGGCAATATAATAAATTGGAAAAAGGTATTTAAGTAAATTGTAATAAGGCTTAAATGGTAATAATGAAATATGGCAATGAGGTAATTATGCAATAGATATTTGGTAAGGTGTTAATCAAGGATTAGGGCTAATGGGCATTAGGCTAGTGTTAATGTAAATCATGGTAAGGTGGCAAGAGTTAGTAAAACGGAGGCTTAAAATATGGCAAGTTCTTACTTGATGGAAGGTAAAAGAATGGCTAGGAAAATTTTGGCAATTAAGAAGGTAAGGTCAAAGCAAGTTGTATGGGCAATTGAGTAATGAATGGGCTAATATCCCTCTAAAATTTTGGATTGCTACCAGGTGAGTCAAATATGTTAAGTGTTTATGGCTTATGGTAAGGTATGGCTAAGATAGATTAAGTATTGAGCAATTAATGAAGGTATAGTAGATAGGCTGAGTTTATGGGATATGTCTAGTGGAATAAAAATTTGATTTCATGTTCATAATCTTATTCCTCTTAATTTCAAGTACTAACCTTAATTAAAATTTTTCGTTACTCTTCCTTCAATTTCCACCAAGCTTCAACCTCCTAATGCAAAATCTCACCATAATGCAACCACAAATTCAACCTAGAGCTCTGATACCAATATGACACAACCATAATCCTTAAGCCTTGCAAATGGTGCCAAATAGCATTCAAAAATACAAGCCCCAGGTTAAGTCCAAGTCACACAATAATAAGCCAAGTTCTTGAGTAAAAACAACCCCAAATTCAAGCAAGTTTCATTTCAAAGTTGGCCACAACTTCATTTAACTTCCAACACATCAATATTTCACTCAATAACCATTATTCATCCAACTCAATGAAAGGTAGGAAGATGAAGTTCTAAACACAACATAAATAGAATACTTACTTGATAAAAAGAAGTGTAAGATATTGAGCCTCAAGTCTAAAGGAAGAAGATCTACCAACTTGAGGTTGATTCAAGCTTACAAAACCTTTGATACAAGTCTAAAGAAGATTCCATCAACTTATTTCAAAGTTCACCCACTTGAATCTTTACCACCAATTTTCTCTGGCAAATAGATTAGATAAAGGAAACAAGAATTCATAAGGGCCACCAAGCTCCAAGGAACCAAGGAAATTTTCAAATTTTTATTTCATCCAAAATGCTTCTTACAATAAGTTGGAGTTGCCTTTATATAGGCAAGCTTTGATCACAGTTGATCTTAAGCTAAACCCTAGTTGACTTAACTAGTTTACAAGTGCATGTGAAAATGAAAAGAAAATTACAAGATAAATGGGATAATTCACTTATTACTGATTACATTACAAAAATATATAATATAAACACAAAATAAGTATCTTGCAAGCATGCCTTTGTTGCCTTCCATGATTTTGAATTGCCTTGAATTCGATTTTTGACTTGATGGTTTAAATTCTATCTGAAGGGTCAATGGTACTCAAATTCTTAATAAAAACAGTTAAAATTTCCAAAATATCAAAAATAATGCATTAGAGAATTTCTAGAAGTCATGCCATGCAAGAAAAGGTTTGAAGTGGCTCAAAGCATGCATGCAAGGCAGACCATAAGTGCGTAGGGATGTAGGGCATTGGCGTGCATGAATAGAGGCAAATACGTATGTAGCTAAAAGCATCAAGTGTGGGCACTGGGTGGGCCCATGCTTGCTTGCACAACATGTAAGCACAAGAGCATGTGCGATACGTTTTCCCTTGTGTGCACCGGACAGAAGCACCCACTAGTGGCAAGCACAAGCAGATGCATAGGTAGCTTCAATTTTTTGCTTTGTTTTGATTCAATTCTCATTCGAATGGAGTTTCATTTTTTTGTTGGCTTTGTATGAAGCTATTTAACTATTTGGAACACCTTGGGTTACCATGAATGATGATGGTGATGCTTGAAATTCATTCAAACATGTGACTCAAACCTATGCTTGTTTATTTGTCTGTCTAAATTTCCTTAAAATTGGCAGGTCCAAGTTAAACCATCCATTGTAAGCATTTGATTAGCCTTCCTTGATTATTTATACTAGAAAGAGAACTACTCGAATTTTTATTAGGGTATAGGTGTATGAATGATGAGGAAAAAGTTTATATAGTATCTAAAGTCACATTTGATAAGTATAACTTTCCTTTTAAGATAGATAAAAGTTTTGCTAAGATGAATATGTCTATTATGTCATAATAAAATAGAGTTAGGATGTCTAAATAGTTATTTTATAACTGAAAACTATGATCAGCATGAGAAATAAAACATCTTTGATTTAGTGAGAACTGATGCTTCCAAACATAATAGAGCTAAAAGTGAACTTTTACTTAATTGCCCAAATGTTTCTAAATAGCTAGTAAAAGACATCCACCATTGTCTTCTCACGAAAATATGTCTAGATCTATCACATAACCTGAAATATTGTCTAAATCCTTTGGTCAGTCCTCAAAAAATTTAGAAAACAAATCATTCTCTAAAATTGTTTCCTTGCTCTCAAAATCAAACAAATATCGATCCTCAGAGCATATTAAATATTGATACTCTTGCTAAAGTTCGATTGGATGTTATTATTCCTAAAATATTTTCAGATGATCAAGTTGATGAAACTAGGGAAAACAGGTATGTGCTATCTAGGCATCCTATAGTTACTAGGCTAAGAACTGGTTAACTTCTTAAACCTAGAATGCTTGCTAATAATGTAGTTGAAATAAATTTTAAGGAGCCTACATCAGTGGCAGAGGCTGTCAAAGATAAAAAGTGGTACGAGGCTATGATAAATGAGTTTCAAGCACTCATGTAGAACCAAACTTGGGAATTAGTACCTTTTGAAGTAAGAAGGAATGCTATAGATAAAAAATAGCTGTATAAAACCAATCTAACTGCAAATGGAACCTTGCAAAAGTTTAAGGCGAGAATTGTAGCTAAAGGCTTTCAACAGACTCCAAGAGTTGATTATGTGGAGATATTCAATCTAGTAGTTAAGCATTTTACTATAAAGTAACATGTGTTTTGGCAATATCTTTTGGCTAGCATATCCATCAAATTGATGTGACTAATGCATTTTTAAATGAGAACTTAAAGGAGGAGGTTTATATAACACAACCATAAGATTTTATGGATCTAGACAAACCAAATCATATGTGTAAATTGGTGAAGGCTTTGTATGGACTAAAACAAGCTCTCAAGGCCTAGTACGAGAGATTGAAGAATTCTTTAGTAGGTAAAGGTTTAGTTAATTTTATAGCATATCTAAGTTTATTTTTCTTTAAAACTCCAGATGTAATTATAACATTTTGTTGATAGGAACAAGTTGAAAATATATTCAAAAGCTTGAATAAAAAATGTGCACTAAAGTGGTTGGGAGAATTGAGTTATTTCCTTGGGTTGGAAAGTCACAAAATAGAAGAAAGGCTATTGTTATATAAAAAAATATGCATTAGATTTAATGGAGAAAACAAAGATAGGAGAAGCACATTTCTACACCACACCTATGGTTGTAGGAACAAGATTGTATATTAGAGATAATTATCTATTTGACAACCATTTTCTTTATAGGAGTATAGATAAACTGTAATAGAAAGCTTAGAAGAGGGTATTGAGGTACATCAAGGGAACTGTTTCACATAAGTTATTATTCAAACTAGCTCAGATGTTAAAAATAAAAGCACATTATGATGTTGATTGGGTAGGAGATGCTAGACACAAGAGAAGTTCAAATGGATATGAAGTCTATTTTAGGGGAAATCTTGTGTAGTGGAGTTCTCAAAAACAAAAAGTGGTGGCATTGTCTTCAATAGAATCATAATACAAAGCTTTAAGTCAAGTGTCGACTGAAATTATGTGGCTGAAACACTTACTAGAAGAGTCGTAGGTAGATTATATGAAACTAACATTTGTGTGGTATGATAATGTAAGTGCAGGATTATTAGCTTTAAATTTTATGTAGTAGAACCAAACATACAGAGTTAAACACACTTTATCCGGAGCTAGGTTACAGTAGGAGTTTTAGGAGTGCATTACATAGCATCTGAATTTCAAATAGTAAATGCTTTGACTAAGCCACTGACAGTTGGAACGTTCTGCGAATTAAGGGATAAGTTGAATGTAGTTCAAAGGCAACAGGTGGTAGTGAAAAAAGTGAATGTAGAAGAAGTTAGGTGTAAGCAAGGATAAAGTATGCGATAAATATTGTTTTCAGGCAGAAATTTTTTCTTTTTTTTTTTATTGTCATCATGCTTAGTACAAGACATGATTCTAGAAAGACTCTGTCTTGGGGGAGGATATTAAGCATGCTAATTGAGACAGTGTTAATGGAGCCGTTAGTAAGAAGTGTTAAAATGGTTGAATTTTGGAAATTAGTAAAGCATTGTTGTTTTTGAAGGAAGAAGAGATTTTTGGTGTTTTTACTGAGGCATTTGGGTATTCTAAGTTAGGGCACTGAATCGAAGACGGGAGGAAGTTATGTATAGAAGAGTGGTCACGATATTGATCTGTTGCTTATCGGACGGTCAGGAGTACGATTAATAACCGTTAACAATTTTTTTTTTCCTGCTTTTTTTTTTGTATGAAAACTTTGTTTGTGGTATTTTTAGAAATTTGTAATTTTTTGACTTCCCATAATTTTTAGTGACTTTTAATTAAATACCATAAAAAATACCAATAAATATTTCTATAGTGTTAATTCTTATAAAGGTCACAATACGATATTGATTTTTTGACTTCTCGTAATTTTTAGTGGCATTTAATTAAATATCTTAAAAATTATCATTAAATATTTCTTTTATTGTAGTGTGTAACTTGTTTGCCACTAGTCGCTGGATGCTAATTAACACTTTGGATTTATTTTATAAAAACCTGTTTTAGGATTTCCCTAGACCTAATAAAGTCTGATATAGTAATAAGAATGATAATTCTTATATATATATATTTTTATATTAATTAGCAATGGATTAACGAATACATTTATTATAATGAGATGAGTGAGAACACATTGAAATAATATTGATTTTGTTGAATGTAACTCAATTTTGAGTGAACCAAAATAAGACACATAGTGTGCGATTGTTTATTTTATTAATATCCTACCCAATTTCTATTTTGTTGTTTACATGCCTGTTACAACACCGCTTATATATATTAATCTACCTCCCTTGTCCCAATAAGCCATAAGGTGAGACGAAGATAATTTAGTTCTACGGTTTCTCGAATTGAAATGAAAGTCGGTGAGTAAATCTTTCATTATTGAATAATTAATCATGTATTAGATAAGCCTGATGCTTTGTATTTAACTGCGCACAAACAACTTCAATCAACCTATGACAATTAAAGGTTTAAGTATCTTTAGAAACCGCCAAACCACCCAAGGTTTGGCTTAATGACAATTCTCACCCTCAAAAGTTTAAAAAGCCAAATATCTACCTGTTAGAGGAGTATTTTGGTTTTTTTCAATTAAAATTAAAAAATAAATTTTATAAAAATATTAAATATAAATTTAAAATAGAATAATATTAAAATAATATTAAAATTTTAATAAACTAATAAAAAATTATAAAAATTATTAATAATTTTTAATAATTTTAAAATTTTTATTATTATTTTAATAATTTTATATTAAATTTTTAATATTTATATTAAATTTTATTTTAATATTAATATTATAAAAGGGTATTTTGGTCTTTTCAACAATAAAAGGATGGCAACTTGGATTTTAAAAGTTTTGCGGGTGGAAATTTGTCATTAAGCCAAACGTTGGGTGGCAATAGGTCCTTTAGAAACACTGAATTCCCTTCAATATCGGTCATGAAATGCTAAGTAATCATCATGGTAGAGATGGCAAGAATCCATAAAAGAGATTCAGTCACTTTCAATTCTCTCAATTTCTCCATCAAAGCTTCTTTTGGCTGAAATATTATTGTACCAAAATGTAAGAAGAAAGCAAGAAGAAAATTAAGAAAAGGCAGGACTTATTCCCACCCATAGTTTGAGGCAGCAACCAAGTGCCACCCCCAAATTTTCAAAAACCCATCTCCCACCCCTCAACCAGATTTAATATTAAATATATTAGTGAACAGTAATAATTCAGGGGTATTTTTGTCCTTTTAGAATTAAAATTTTATAAAATAACAAAATAATTTTTTATAAATATCAAATATTAAAAAATTTTAAAAAATATAAAAATATATTTAAAAAATTTAAAATTAAAAAAAATAAAGTAGCCACCGCTGCCACTAATGAAGCTAGGTGGCCATTTCTGACCACTTGGTTTCAGGAGAGTAATCTGGCCTCCCCGTTCGATGGAGATGGCCAGATTTGGCCATCTCCAATTTTGGTGGAGATGGCCAGATCTGGCCGCCTTCGTTGAAACAAAGGCCAAAAATGTTCGAAAAGGGCCGGTCTTAGTACCACTGGTCGTTTTCGACCTTTGTTTCTGACAGAGACGATCAAATCTAGTCGTCTCTACCAAAACTGGAGACAGCCAGATCTGATTGTCTCCACTGAATGGGGAGGCCAGATATGGGCCCCTGGAACCAAGTGGTTGGAACGGTCGTCTGGTTCTTTTATCAGTGGCCAGCACCACCAGTAGTGACGACGGTGGCTGCTTTTAAATCTTTTAAATTTTTACATATTTTTAAAATTTTTTATTTAAAAATTATTTTATAATTTTATTATAAATTTTTTATTTTTAAAAGGGTATTTTAGTCATTTTAGTATAAAAAATGTTTCCAAGGGTGGGAGATTGGGTTTTTGAGACCTTGGGGGTGGCACGCCCCCACCTCAAACAATGGGTGGGAACGGTATTTCGCTTGATTAAAAAAACCGCTTTGGGTCAATGTTGGATAAAATTAAGGTTAAGAGCGAGAAAATTCAATTTGACGAATGCACGCAAGACACAGCGAATATTTTGCATGAGAAGTTTTATTAGATGCAAGGCTCAGGTCCAATTAAATTTGAAGAATGCCGTCCAGAAGAAAGCTAAAACTTTCTGTGATTTCAGAACAAACCAGTATAAATACCACCAGATCTTCAAGGCTATCACTTCTCTGAAATAAAAGAAAGAACAAAATAATACACTTCCATACAATGGAGCAAATATTCTCCAAGCCACTGACATGCACAGATGTGAATTCGAGGTCAGTTAATCATTGATCATCCAATTGCTATTCTTTTTTCTTTTTTTTTTCTTACTTTCAAAAGAATATAATAAAATTTTTGATCCCTACAATGAAAGTTCATCAAGTTCTGAGACATCAATCAAGTGTACATGTATATATATGTATACATAAGTTTGATCTTTGGTTGTATCTAGAATCCTAAATTTGATCTTTGATTGTCTTGGTTTTGTTCCACGTTCTCTTAAGTTTGACAGTTTGATGTCACTGAGTTAAATTTGTTGATTATATCAATACCTCATTCAATTTTTTTAGTACATACTTTCTGAGAAACATATCTGTAACTTTCTCTCAAAATTTCTGCAACACTTTCTCTGCTAACTTTATGAAAATATTTAGCTTCTAAAATTTTGTACCTACACCTATGAAAACACTATTGAAAGAATCAAAGTTTAGCCTTTCACTCTAGAAAGTTTAGTCTTCCCACTAAGCTTCTAATAGTTCCCTCGTATTGTCAAAATCTTGAATTTATGTCTATATTTCTAATAATACAATAATTCATCGAATTTAAATTAAAAAAAAAAACTAGTAAATATTAATCTTCTTATATGAATTTAATGTTCTATCTTGCTTGAATTCAAGCTTTATGTGTGAGATTTTGCATTGAACTTCTGATTTAGAAGAAAATGACAATTAAGGTTGATGGATTTTAGGATATTTGTCGTAAGGTTAGAGACGAGGACAAAATTGTATTTGACTAAGTTATTCAGTTATAAGGTTTAGCCCTTCAAGAATTTGATCATTTTTCATATATCCCTCATAGTATTGTCATTTCAATTAATAACTTTTTTTTTTTATATTGTGATTTTTGTTCTTATAGAATATCTATAAGATCCTCGACTAATGTTTACTTGTAAATGTTTAAACTTAAAAATGTGACCCATCCTAATTTCATATTCAGGTTAGCAATTCCAACTAAATGTTTGGTGCACTTTGGCGATATAACAGGGGAGCATCACTCAAAAAATTTTACTGCCCTAGACTTGGAAGGGCATCCATGGCCTTTTTGTCTCTCCACCAGGAGAACAGGTAGACACCCAAAACCTGTTCTTAATGGAAAAGGTTGGCTTGCATTTGTAAAAGCCAGGTGTCTAAAGAAAGATGAAATAATAACTTTGTCAAGGGAAGCAAATGCTAATGGAGTGACATTTAGAATCAAAGCACAGAAAACAATACGGCTGATGGCTAAAAGTATTACAAAGGTTGTGTAGTGCCCTGATGGTAATTGCGAACATGCTGCTTAGAAGTTTCTCAATATGCTCATGTGGCTTTTAATGTGTTTTTTTTTTTTCTTTTTTTTTTTTTTTGTTATGCATTTTGCAGCACTGGAATTTGAGTTTGTTTATTTTGGTTTGCAATGTTAAGCTTGTAGAACAATGTTTTCTTACCCGAATTGGATATTGAATCGGTGAAAGAGTTAATTCAGGTCAGTCGATTATATTTAAATTTGTTGGTGAAAATGCAATAAAATAATAGTTTTATTACAAACAAATAGAAGAGGAATAATGAAGATTATATGAAAACTATAAGCCTGAGGCGAGAATATCTCACTCTCTTTAAGGAAATTTGAGCTCTCTACAATTAGCAAAGTTTAAAAACCGGTGTAGTAGAGAAAAAACCGTAACCCGTCTCCAAGATACAATAGCCCAACAGTTTCGTTATTTGGTTTATTACAACTCTACACAAATTGTTAAACTCAAGCTCCTCCAAAAAAACAAATTTCTCTAGCTAGTATTTTCTCTCAAACAAAAGTTGAAGATGTGTAAATATATATGTGGAATGAATGATATAAGTTACTTATATAGTAGTCTTCACCTTTTCATAATCTCAACTCATCCAAAATTTCCATTAAGTCAAACCTTTCATCTTTCATCTTTTCATATTCTCAACTCATCCAAATCTTTAAACCTTTCATCTTTCATCTTCCAACATTTTATCTTCTAAAACATAAATATAAAATAAATAACATTAAAAAAATAACATATACAACATTCTCCCACTCATTTTTTTAATATTGATAAATACAACTGACAATGCAGAAAAAAGAGAGAAAATATCAGATAAAGATAAACTATTATGCTTAATGAATACGTGCTTTACATTGAACCTCTGCTCAATGAAACAATAATCTTCAGTCCAGAATTAGAGTATGTTTAACATATAACTTTGACTACTTTAAGGAAATGAAAATTATTACTCACACATAACAGGTGTTAAATTTGAGCTTCCATGGATAGCAGCACATTACGACCTTATGCTCCTTTGGCTTTTCATGAGTGTTTTTGAGATCAAGCCTAATTCTCATAGAAAATGGCCCCACTTTCACACTTATATGGGTGAAATCCGCCAAGGATGTTCTTGTAACTCTTAACATCCCACTCATAATGAGCATAGATTTTCGTTAAGAGTTTGGTAACTTAACCCTCCAATCGTTACAGGATAATGCACTCACATTATAGGGGTAATTTTTCAAATAAAAAAATAGTGTATTTTTACGTCCACCATATAATTCATTCTTCCCATTGAACCTAATTTTAAGATCTTTGGTCCTTGGGTTGGGTTTCCTTATATATGGATCATGATTTTATAGGCTTTAATCCCACCCCTTTTGATGTGCTCCAAACCTTTCCTCTTGCTAAGGCTTTGGCAAATGGATCTACAAAGTTTTCAAGAGACTTAACATACTCTATGTTAATGATGTCATTATTCAAGTAAGATCTTATAATATTGTGTTTTCTCCTTATGGGTATGGATTTATCTTTGTAAAATTGGTTTCTTACTCTACCAATTATAGTAGTATTATGACAATGTATTACGACAAATGGAAACTATTTTTTCAAAAAATGGGATATCAAATAATAAGTCTCTTAACCAATTGGCTTCCTCAATTATTGATGCTAATGCAATTAGCTCCACCTTCATAGTAGAGTTAGCAATTATAGTTTGCTTTTTTTATTTCCAACATATAGCACCACCACCCAGAACAAAAATATAACTAAAGAAAGAATCACCTAACAATGTGTTACTATCGGCATCATTATAACCTTAAAGTACAACAAGATATTTTTATAAAACAAGTCATAGTTTTTAGTACCAAATAAATATTTCATAATTCTTCCCATGGCATGTCAATGCTCTTTACCTAGCTTGCTAGTAAATCAGCTTAAAACTCCTACTTCATAGGCAAGTCAAGTCTAGTGCAATCAGCTGCATAATACAAACTACTAATCATACTAGCATAATCCTTTTGATTACAAATTTCATCATTACTTTCAACCAGAAACAAGTGAATAATGAAATAAAAAAGAGTTGTTACTGTTAGAATTATATTTTGCAAATTAAGGTTAATTTTAATAATTCTCATAAGGATAAAATGGTCTAACACTTTATAAGGGCATAATTGTCTTTTTGACAATTAGTATAAAAGGCCAACTATATGTGTTTGATAGAAGCACATGAACATACAAGCATTCACGGAAACATAGAAAACTGGTCCCCAAAATCTACTGAATTCAGAACTCATCCCATCTAAAGGTTTCAGTGCGTATTTTAGAAACATTGAATTTCAACATTGACGAAGATGATCTTCTTGACGAGGAATTGCAGCAACTTGTCTCCGAATAGCAAAAATTAATCATAGCTGGTGGTACGCTTTCGAATCTGAAATCTATAAAATTTGATTTGTTATCATAGGATAACATGCATGTTAGATGGCTTACAGTTACATGCTAACAATTAACATAATTATATATATATATTTTTTTAAAATGATCTCAATATAATGTGATTGATCAAGAAATACGCCACCACTAGTTCTAGTGACTTTAATGCCTCAAATAAAATTTGATTCACCAAGAGTTTTCATATCAAATTGGCTTCCAAGCATTTTCTTTATATCTTGAACAACATGCAATTTAGACCCAAAGATCAACATATCATCAACATAAAGGCAAATAATCTCATATGAATTGTTGACAGATTTATGATATATACACTTATCATGCTCATTAATTTTAAACTCATTAGCAATCATGCAAGAAATAAAACAGAAGATGAAGAGGTAGGACTACCCATAATATTTTGTGAAATAACTTTACCCCACTATTTATAGATTTAAAAAGAAACTTATCTTCATGAAAAATTACATTATTGAATTCAAAAATCATCTTTTTTTCAATGAAAGCATAGGCCACCCTGAAGAGATTGAGATAGAATAACACCTTACCTTTCCACCTTTTGAAATGGATACTATGAAACTTGAAGGGTTTGTTGAGATCGCTAATTTGATTGATGAGTTTGCCTTGTGCAACCTCTGTATTTTCAAGTCATCTTAAAATTGTTGGTGAAAATGCAATAAAATAATAACTTTATTACAAATAAATAGAAGATGAATAATGAAGATTGCACGAAAATTATAAGGCTAAGGCACGAATATTTTGCTCTCTGAGATTTGAGCAAGTATGGCTAGCAAAGCTTAGATATCAGTGTGATAGAGAAAAAAACTTTAACCCTTCCCGTTGAGAATACAACAACCCAACAGTTTTGTTGTTTGGTTTACTGTAACTCTACACAAATTGCTAAACTCAAGTTCTTCTAAAGGAAAACCTTTCTCTAGCTAGAATTTTCTCTCAAATAGAAGTTGAAGAGGTGTGAATATATATATAGAATAAATGATATCAATTGTTTATATACTAGTCTCCACCTTTTCATATTCTCAACTCATTAACACAAACCTTTCATCTTTTATCTTCTAATATTTTATCTTTAAAATAAATAATATTAAAAGATATAAGTTACAACAAAATCAACATAAAAAACAACTTAGGTATGGCCTATTTGGGTTTGAAAACCATGGTGTTGAGTAATGTGTGTATGGTACTTGTGCGCTTGTAAATTATAACTGTTTACCATGAAAAGTGTTTGCTTAGGTTTGACCGCGTTTTGTATGATTGTTGTGGTGTTTACATATATACTGCTTTCAGCTTTCTTCTATCTAAATAATTGGAACTAGACTAAAATACAGACCTAAAACTATTCGATATAATAAGAACAACGATTATAAAAACTGGCTGCGCAGAATATGCCTGTCATCCTGTAGTTTACCATTAATTAGGTTCTTTTACTCGAATCTCTCAATTAATTTGTTAAACAGTGTAATATTACATTTTGATTTCAGTTCAAATAAAATCTGTGTATAGGAATAAAAAAGAGTAATGGTTTCTATGCCAAGAATTCGAAATTTACTTAAATCAATTTAAAAATGTTAAGAATAACTTCAATTTTTTTATATATGAGAAAATTATTTAACCTTATTGTATAGTTATTAAAATCAATAATTCTTTGTTTACAAATAATGAGTATTAGTAGATTCGAACAAATTAGTGTGATTATATGATTAAGTCATTTTGTATTAAAAATACAATAAGTAATCAAATCGCTTAATCACATATACGTACGTATAGTGTTACTGTAATCAAATATATTAAACCCAATTGTCATCAAAATAGTTAATCTAATTCTTTTTTTTTCGCAAAATAGAAATGATAATGCCTCAATACTCTTTGGGAAATATGTATCTATCACAAACCCAACAAATGAGAGATTATGAGTAAATTTACATTCACTATAACTATTAATAATGACAAATTTTAATAAAATATGCTTCTCATCCAATATTCAGGATAAAAAATTTCTCTACTGAGAAAAGCATTGATGACCAATTTCATCAGAGAAATTTAAGGTTAGCGCAACTCGTGTATAATGCAGAATATTGAAAACGTTCTCTGAATTTTCAGGAAAGGAGCAGCTAACTTTCTCAAATTCATAGAAAAATATATGCACTTATAAAATCAAATCACCCTCTCAAATATTGAAGTGGGTGATAAGGATAAGAAACAAAGGAAGGAGAGAATTATGTTTTCTGAATTTCCTAGCTGCCTTTTTGTCATTTTCAAAAGATTAGATAGCATTAGAGAATATGAATTCCATTATCCTAAGGACTTGTGATAACTGCAGGTTATTCCAACTTCCTAATTAATTGTAATATACTAAAAAACTTGAACATTGGAGTCAATTGGCTTTACTATTTTTTTCCTGTCATACACTTCCTATTTTAATCTCTATAATCTTTGAAACAAACCAGAAATTGCCCTACTCCTCAAATATTCCTTTCGCTACTACGCCTTCTTAACATCACCCTCCTCTTCTAGCACAACCTTATTTTTGAGGTTAGGAAGAACTAGAACATATGTAGCAGCCATTACAGTAGCGTCCTCCCCCCACGCTTCTTCCAGTTGCAATTCCTAGTTGCTACCACTTCATGAAGAACTACTCTATAGCCACACCATGTCATTGGACTGCACGAGGCCTTACCACTACTACTGGCATCATCAGTGAGTGGCCACTAGGCACGGAGGGTGCCAAGGCTAATGTTGTCTCAAGGACCAATCCTAGACATGATTTCAAAAGGGACACATAGAAGACTGAATGAATTTTTGAGTCCTCCGCTAATTCCAACTTGTATGCCACTGATCCGACCTTCTGCAAAACTTTTAACAAAACATAGAAATTTTGTCAAAGCTTATAATATGTTGCCCCTGAAATTGAACTCTAGCAATACGTCTGTAGCTTTAGATATACCAAATCACATTCCCAAAACTCCAATGGTCAACAACAATGACGATTAGCACTCTGAACCATCTATTGTTGTGTCCAGTGCTATCATAACTCCTTCAGCTAATCGTCACTTAACACAAGTTTTTCGTCCACCGCATTGAATTTATACGCTCTAATAATATAAGGTTATCTGCTTAGGGGTCACATCTATACAATAGATTAAAAGGAGTTGAGTTGGAAGTCATGTGAAAAGAGTTTTTGTAGAAAAACTTTTTTTAGACCAGCTCACAGAAAACATGGCCTATCTTCTTGGCTAGTGTTAAACCCTAAAATGGCTAAAACAATCCTAGAGAGGGGTGAATATGATTTTTGAAAACTAATATAAACTTAAAAATTTTCACCCAAAATCAATTATGTGCAAATATGTAAATTTGATAATACAAATATTCAATCAACCAACCAAGCAACAAATCAAACAACAATAAATCATATAAAGCACATAAACAAAGTAAAGGGGAGAAAGGGAAGAAAGACTGCTTAACTGATTTTTATAGTGGTTTGGAGCTTCTCAACAAGCTTTCTACATCCACTCCTTTAAGACAATCAACTTGAAGTTTTTCTCCACTATCTTTAAGAATCCAAAAAATACAATAGTTTTGATCTAAGGGATTTTTCCCTTCACACTAGTTTTGATATAAGGGATTGTGTTCTTATAATAGTTTCTTAAGATTGTGTTCTTATAATAGTTTCTTAAGATTTTGTTCAAACACTAGTTTCATAGGATTTGCAGTGACCCCCGCCACAGGCTTACTGTGCACAGCTATTTAATAAATAAATAATTTTTTATAATACTCTGAAAATACTCCTGCGACGGGAATCCCTACAAAAAAGGGGAAACTACTGCTGCTTAAAATTTTTAAATCTGGATGAGCAACTGAAAATAAAATATTATAATAAAATAAGTAATAATTAACTCTTTTTGAAATTCTCAGGCTACTCATGTATAAAATAAACTATGCATATAGTGTATAATACAGTATAATACACACATATACATGAGAACTACATAAAAGCATGCGAGCCAAACATGCTGCTAGCCACCGAGCCATGTCCCTAAATCTGACAGGTGCATCGCTTCTACTTAGTCCCTAACTCACTGACCTGCAAAAGAGAAAGGAAGAGAAAGGGGTGAGTGACAAAATCACTCAGTAAGTATTTCCTATCTCTAACACCAACATGTCTCGAGTGCAAGCTGATCTCAAGTCTTATGTGTTATTGTTCTTTGCTTTATTGTTCTTTGTTTTCTTATTTCTTATCTCGTGTTTCTTTATTTTCTTATCTCATTTGATTTCAGAAGTATGCGATGTCTTATCTGTTTTCAATAATGTTCTTTGTCTTTCCTTATCTTATTTCTCATGAATGCTATACATGACATGATATACATGCTCTGATGTCATGTAAGTAATAAACATTTTTAAAACTTGCCCTTGGGCCTGATTTTTGAAAACTTTTTCTTTTTTGGAAGCTCTTTTTAATATAAAAACTTTGATCCGAAGATCTTGTATATATACATATAGTATAGCTGAAAACTGAATCAGAAAGTATTGTATCTAAAAATATCTCTGCTATGTTGGCTAGACTGATGAATACAGGGATTTGGCACCTTGGTCGTGTGAGCTCAAACCTATAAGAAAACTATTCATGCACGACCATATCCTCTCTAGCAGACGATGGTTCCCTCTCTAGCGAGCATGAGAACTCACAGGTGTTCTCTCGTATCCACCTCTAACTGATGTCCAGAACATTGTATATCTATACTTTTAAAACAAGCTCTTGGATCCTTAGATCCGTTTCTAAAAACATCTCATGTGGCATGTCGTGCTCTATGTTGGTAATCATGCATGATATATTGTTATATCTGGTTATTCTTAAGTTTCTCATGCTTAAAGATGGTTTGGATGGCTTAACTTTGCTTTAAGTATGTTTTAGAATTTCTTCTCTAATTTTCTTAATGCACACGGGCATGCTATGCTTGACACACGGGTGTGCGTGAAAGCACAGGGGTCGTGCTCAAGCCTTGTCCTTAGGCGTGCTAGCTTCTGTAAAAAAATTTGGAAATCTAGCTGGCTACACGGGTGTGTGGTGCAAATACACAGGCGTGCATATAAGGTACAAGGTCGTGTACCACACTTCATAGGCGTGTAGCTGCCTCAACACCATCTCATGTCTTGTCTACACGGGCATGTAGAATTAGGATCATGCATAAGGGTGTGTGCATCAATTGTATGGGCATATGTTTAGATTTTCATATGCACACGGGTGCCATGCAAGGCCGTGTCCATGTAGAAAAAGAGTCACATGGGCATGTGCCCTCTGGTACATGGTCGTGTGCTCAACCCAAATTTTACAGAAAGCATCTAAAAACCCAGAAAATCCCAGTAAAACTCATCCAAATCTCAACCATTCCTCAATCAATCATACATACAGAAAATATGTACACCAATAAGCATTCTCATCTCATATTTTCATCATAAACATGCTAAAAATCATACATTTATCATAAATTCATACACAAGCACATAAACATCAAACATTCCCAATAATCTTATTAATCATTATCCATTGCATCATATTATCATCAAATCATGCTAGAATACATGTTCATTACACAGTAACCATTCAAGGAAACTTAAACCAGAAAAACATGTTTTAACCCGAATAAAAGAGGTAAGAAAATACTTACCTCTCTCCATAGTGTATGGATCTCTCTCTCTTGAAGCTCATAGATCTCTAACCTTATTTGGGGCTACTGGTTAGATGATTTTATGCCTAGGGTTCACTAGAAATGGAGAAGAGAAAAATTGAAGGAAAATAAACTGGATGAAATGCGAGAAAAGAAATATTTATCGCATCTCTCACCTGATACACAAGCGTGCATCCATGGCACACAGTCATGCGCCCTATAAAAACTCAAATCTCTCTCTCATCGCGTCATACATGAAATATTCTTCCTATAATATCTATATACAAGCCACGAAAGGCCTCTAAATGACTCTTCTACCCTCAAACCTTTTCAAGTCTATTTCTAGCTAAAAATCTCTCTTTTATCTCGGTTTCAAAGCCTAAAAGACAATTATACCCCTAGGCTATTACAGGATTGCATTCTTAAGTTGTTGAATTATAGAGGAAAAAAATTTGCCTCTTGATAGGTAGATATAAGAATTTATGCTTGCAAGATTTCTCTCAAAGTGTATACAATAAAATCTAGTGAGCGAAAGTAGAGAATAGCTAGAAAATAGAAGAATAGAAATCGAAGGCTTGGTCCTTTCTAACCTTTCTTCTTTCAAATCAGCTAGTTTATATAAGATTCAAAGAAAATAGTTGTTACTGATTTGAGAGTTGTTAGAACGAATTTGGGTAGACACAATCATGTGCTTCTAGTGCATGGCCATGATCACAATAATCAATACAGTTCAATGGTCGAATTCTCTATATCGTGCCAACCTTACACAGGCGTGTGCTCTACACACATGTTCTTATGCCTTTATATCTTCATTTTTAAAAGGCCACATGGTCTTGCACACAATACCCTTCTAACCACCACACGATCAAGAATTTCTTTTACATAGGCATGTGAACTTTTTCACACAGGTGTGCACTCAGTGATGACTATTATACACTTACATTATTGAATATGCACATGAGCCTTGGCAGTGTGTCTTTACTTTTTATAGCACACAATTGGGCATTCTTACATCTTGTTACACAAATGCCTATACAACTTAACCAACTTGTGTGTCCCTTTATAGAACATAGGTAGTCATGCTACCAAGATACACATAGTTGAGTGTCTAGCCAAATCTACAAATTATAAACCCGTTTATTCTCTTTGTCATGTATTAATTCATGTGAGGATTAGTTATATATTTTAATATAGTTTTTCATCAAATCAGAACCCATAGGTGTCCAATAATCTCCTTTTTTTGATTACTGGCAAAAGTTAAAATGTAATTTAGCATATAACATAATATTATCATGAAAAAAATCATCTAAAGCACAAAAATGATCTTCATCAAAATAGATTTAACTCAAATTCATTACGAATTCATTTTAACACACCTACATATTTCTCCTCCCTTGTTATTATAAATCAAAAATATATGTTAAAAGTTTTCTTTTAGGAACAAAGATAATTTTCTCCCCCTTTTTAAAATATTTTATTAGATTTTAGTGTGGTTTAAAATTTTCTCCCTTTTTTAAATACAATTTTAACTCCCCCTTTTTAAAATACTTTAACTCCCCCTTTGTCAATTAATTTTAAAACATAAATACTTCTTCCCAATCAAACAATTCCAAAGCACAAACAAAGAGTATCCTATAATCATTTCTCCCATAATTCTTATGGATAAAGTCAATGAAATAAATATTTTTATGCATAAAGTATATTCTTTAAAATCATTTGGAAAAAATGTTTGCAAAAAAATTTCAATATTTGAAAATTCTAAAAACATGTTAAGCACAATCATGTATACTACATGCACAGTCATGTATATCTAATTACAAGATATGTATGGTCATATGGCATTTAAGTAAGATCCCATGATTGGAGAAAAATGCATTCATAGTCATGTAACACAAATACATGGTCATGTGTTATCTTAAAACCAAGAAAACTATATACTAAATTATAAGGGAAACTATTGATTTCAATTTCAAAACATCCAAAAATGATTAAAATTCATTCTAAAGCATTGATATCAACTTAAAAACATTGTTCAAATATGACTAACACCATTTGCACATGTTAAACACATTTGAAACCATTGTCATGCAAATTTGGAGAATTGGGGAAACATAAATGCATTTTATGCCCAAAGTCAATCAAAACATTATAAGATACTAAAACTTGCATATTTTGATCATGAGGGACCAACATTGTATGAATTCATGTCTTTTGATATAAACAACAACCAAATTTGAATCCATTTGACATGAATTCCAACTGATCACATGTTGTAACATAAACTCATATACATATATATCCTATTTGTGTTAATCTCAATCTAACCACTCAATCATGGTAAGTACTCATATGTTCAATCAAGCACAATCACAACATGTCAATATTCTTAACATCAACCAAGTATAATAATTAATTAATCATTTAAATACTTACTTGAATTAATGAACACATAATACCTTGCAAAGCCATTTTTTATCTTTATTGCTTCCATTGGCTTTAAGCTCCTTTATACCAAACTTCATTTCTTCTTTTCATGGAAACTCTTCATCTTTATCATCATTGCTTGACTCTTTCCTAAGTGGCAAAAGCTGTTATCTTGGATTTCTTCTTTGTTGCCCGAGGATATTCTTGTCGCTGATGCCTTTTCTTTTCGCACTTATAGCAAATTACCTCCATCTCCTTTTTCTTCTTCTTTTTCTTGGAGCAGAATTTGCTAAACTTTTTTGAGAGTATTGTCAAGACTTTTTCATCCATTGAGCTCTCTTCATTCATTGAGGGTATATCATCTTCACTAAGTTCTCCTTAACTTTAAGTGTTATGTTTTTTTTCTTCTTCTTTTCTTTCTCCTCTCTCTCGAGCATCCACTTTATCTTATGTGTCAAAAGACTCTCAATAAGCTCATCCATGCCTATTTTGGTCAAGTCTTTTGATTTCTCAATTGTCATCATCTTTATACTTTATACTTTTCACAAAGACTTTGGGATTTCTTTTTACCAACTCAACCATCTCAAACTTCTTGCCTAATCCTCTCAATTCAATAACCAAGTTTGAAAACCTCTTGTACATCTATGTAATATTATATTCTTTTTTAATTTTGAATAGCTCATATTCCTAGAAGAAAAGTTTGACCTTGGACTCTTTCACTTAATTTGTTCATTTATGAGTCATTTGAAGGATAGTCCAAGCCTCATTTGCTATTTCACAAGAAAAAAAACAATTAAGTTCAATTGAATTTAAAGCACAAAACAGCAAATTTAATGCCCTAGTATTCAAACTCATCATTTTTTCATCATATTTATCAAAATTATTTTCCTTTTTCAGTTCATTTGTTTTAAGGTCTATAGGAATTAAATCACCCTTTTCAATGATTTTTCACAACTCATAATCAATGGATTGAATATGAACTTTCATTTGAATCTTTCATTAACTATAATTTTTTCCATAAAACAAAGGTCGTGTAATAGAAATCTGCCCCTCTTTAAAAATAGTTTTCGTGAATAAATTTGCCACTACAAAATATCTTAAGCTCTTAAAATTGTTTGATTTTTTTAAAAGAAAAAAAGAGCTCAACTTTGATACTGATTATTGAACCCCAAACTGGTTAAAACAATTCTAAAGAAGGGTGAATAGAATTTACAAAAACTAATGTAACGTTAAAAACTTATCACCCAAAATCAATTATGTGCAAATATGTATTACTTTGAGAATGCAAATATTCAATCAACCAACCAAGCAGCAAATCAAACAATAATAAAGCATATAAACAAACTAAAAAGGAGTAAAGGAAAATAAATTGCTCAATTGATTTTTATAGTGATTTAAAGCTTCTCCACAAGTCTCCTACATCTACTCCTTTAAGCTATCTACCTAGATGTTTTTCTTTACTATCTTTAAGAACCCAAAGATATTATAGCTTTGATAAAAAAAATTTTACCTTTCACACTAGTTTTGATACAAGGGATTGTGCAGGATTTTACCTAAACACTAGTTTAACAGGATTATGCTCTTAGGTTGTTGAATTACGAAGAAAGAAATTTGCCTCTTAATAGGTAGATATAAGAATTTATACTTACAAGGTTTCTCTTAAAGTGTATACAATAAAATCTAGTAAGAGAAAATAGAGAAGAATTAGATAATGGAAGAATTGAAGTCTAAGACATGGTTCTCTCTAACCTTTCTTCCCTTAAATCAGTTGGTTTATATAGGATTTTGAGAAAATAATTGTTGTAATTGATTTAAGAGCTATTGAAATGAATCTAGGTAGATGCATAATTGCATGCTTCTAGTGCACAATTGTGCTATTAACAATGAATATAGTCTAATGATTGAATTTGCTATATCGTACCATCCTTGTATAGACGTTTGCTCTACACACACGATCATTTGCCTTCATATCTTCATCTTCAAAAGTCCACATAGTCTTATGCATGACACCTCTCATGACCACCCTGTGATAAAGAATTTCTTTTGCATGGGTGTGTGAACTTTTCTACATTGGTATGTACCTAGTGATGACTATTGTATACTTGCACTACTAGATATGTATGAGAGCCTTGGCAATGCGTCACTTTTTATGACACATAATCATGCACTCAAAAGTTACATGATCATACGTCCTTACATCTTATTACACAGACGTTTGTACAACTTAATCAACTCGTGTGTTCCCTTTATAGGATACATATGGTCATATCGTTAAGACATACATGGTCATGTACCTAGCTAAATCTATAAAATATAAAATCTTCTATGCTCTTTTTCATGTGTCAATTCATGTAAGAAATAGTTAGATATTTTAACATAGTTTTTCATCAAATTAAAACTCACAAGGACCCTATAAGTTCACTTAAGTTTTAATCCAAAGGTCTAGCATTTTTTAAACCAACCCACCTAAAACACAGTCTATCTTTTATTGGCCAACCTGTGAGTCCACTTAGGTTTTAATCCAATTTAGGTCTGGGTTTATTCAAAACAACCTACCTAAACACAAGTCTAGCTCTTCGTAGCTAATCTATAATTTTAACCTAAAGGTCTAGCTTTTTTTCAAACCAACCCACCATGCTCATGTGGGTTTAATTTAATGGCATGCATTTTTTTTTTAAACTAACTTATTCAAAATAGGTTTTAACTCTTCTTGGATAACATATAGGTCTACATATATCTTAATCTAAAGGCTTGACATTTTTTCATACTAGTCTACCATGCTCAAATGAGTCTTGAATTATGCTAGCTAATATTAACAAAGAGTAAAAACGAGTTTTTGTTTTGGAATAAATGAAATGATGCATTTTATAAGAGGTTGCTACACACCGTATCATTTGGCCATTGATTATCAAATAGAGAAGGAAAAGTGATTTGTTGGAAATGTTTAACAAGGTGTAGGAAGGGTTTCAAGAGACTTTAGTTAACTTACTAATAGAGGACCAATATGACAACTCTGAAGATTTTTTTGATGATTGATGGTAAAGATTAACAAGAGTTCCAACTGTTTATAGTTGTTATATTCCTTTTGCCTATATAAGTGCTAATTTTGTATATATTTTTTTAATTCATTCATTGAAACACTATTTTCTATTGTTTCATAATGAAACATCAATAAGATTTGAGGTATTATTTAATAAGTGTGGTGATGCTTTTTAGTTTGTTTAATTTATGTGTTCCTTTGTCATGGTATCAAAGCTACAGATTAGTAGCAATGGTTAGCTCACCATTGTATTTTTAGAAAACCTTAGAAAGATCGGTTGATTTTGGTATGTCTACATTACCTTGTTTATCTCTATTTGATAATCTCTCTACAATCCATTTGGAAGTTTTTTTGCCAACTGATAGTACCTTATTGTCTAAGTCTGATAATGAGTTAAAGGTAATAATTGTGTCCTCTACACTACTAATGATAACTAGATCAAAAACTGGTTCACTACCACTACTAATGATAGTACCTTATTTAAAAATGTTCATGCATGTTGAGTGGTCGAAAACTGTGTCCTCTAAAAATGCATGCAACCAGCCCGTGAAGAAGAGCCCAACCAAGGAACAGGCATGCTTCAACCTAAAGCTGAGAAGAAGAAAGCTTGAAGCCCAAAGCAAAGTGTAGGCCTGTAATAGGTGCTCAGCATGTATATGGTCCCTATGCATACTCTAAAGTAGAACAGGTGCTCAGTGCGCACCTCTCTGTGCACGTATAATACACACACGCACAAAGACTTCTGCTTGTGCCATAAATTTTTGCGGGTTGCATTTTTTGGCTCTTCCCTGCCTGCCCACCAAGGTTTTGGCTTATTTTCTTGCCTCATTTTTTGTTGTATCTTCTCCCATGATTGCCTTCTATCAGCACCCATTACTACTCCATTTAGGGGGGATTGAATGCCCTATTACAAGCCCAATCAAGGGGTCAATTCACCCATTGATCAAGGCTGAAATGGAGGCCTTCCCACGCTATATAAAGGACTCCTTTTGGAAGCTCATAGGTGGAATTTTTTAGCATGTGAAGAATGATGTGTTGTTTTGGTGTTGCTATAAACAGATAACAGAAGCAAGTGTCGTTAGTTGAAGGTGTTAATATCAAGTGGTGCAACATCATATTGAAGTCGCAATAAAATATGAAGTCAAAGCAGCAGGTTATATTGGTGTTTGCGAATGAAAGTAGTCTAGGGTTACTTGGTCTGGAAAATTCTTTGTATAAATAATTTTTTATATATAGCATTACTTTTTAGTAATGATTGATTTAACTAAATAAGAGATCATATCTATATTTAACTCTTTTTAATAGTCCTCGTCATGCCTCTTCTTCAAATAGTATTTTTAATTTTAAAACTCGGACCAGATTGACAGGTTTTGAGTTATGATTAAAATTTGATTTAAATATTAGATCGACTGAGCAGTGATTATGATCCTGTTGTAGCTAGTCCCATTTTTAGATTAGAATGAAAAAAAAGGATCAATTTACTCTTCAAGCACAGTTTATTATTCGAGTATTTGATTTAAGGCTGGACAAGGCAAATTATGTTTAGTTGAAACTCCTAATTTTCACAATGGATCAGCTAATACTGTTAGGATGAATCGTGGTAAAATTGCGTCTATAGCAAGTGATTTTAGTGCTGCTCATTCGACTCATTTAACACACACTGTTCCATCAATGAATGGTTCATATTATACAAATCATGTGATGCCTTCTTTTAGTTTTGGAGCTTCATCAGGATATTTTGCTGGTCCAATTGGTTTTCAGTCCGGTTATTTTGCACTTCAATCTCGCTGTTCTACAGGTGGTTAAGGTTCACAGAATAGTTCTCAATTGGTTACTTTGCACCTCAATTTATCTACCCTACTATTTG